>JANUSC010000561.1:0-81931 GCA_025200525.1 Camellia lanceoleosa
AGCCGGCGATGATGAAAAGATGAAAATGGATAAAACCCGAAATTGCTTGCCTCGAAGTCGCGTGCCTGGTGGCCAGCATAAACCAAGCGAAAGCGATTATGAAAGATGAAAATCCGGATAAAACCGAAGTCGCCTCGAGCTGCGTGCCAGCTGGTAGCATAGCCCAAAGCGATGATGAAAGATACCGTCGAGGTATACTGAAGATGCCTCGAGCTGCGTGCCCTTAAATGGCATAATAGTAGCGCCATGGCGATGATGAAAAGATGAAAATGTCGGATAAAATCGAAGTGCCTCGAGTGCGTGCCTGCAGTAACCTCGTAGGCGATTATGAAAGATGGTCGGATAAAACCGAAGTGCCTCGAGCTGCGTTATACGGAGTCGCATAAGCCAAAGCGATGATGAAAAATACAAATCGGAATTAAGAGCCGAAGTGCCTCGAAGCTGCGTGCCTGGTAGCATAGCAAAGCGATGATGAAAAGATAATCGGGATAAAAGCACGAAGTGCCTCGGCTAGCATTACGCGTGCATAAACGTGGCATAAGCAAAAGTGATGATGAAATGCAATGAAATGGCACACGGAATGCCGCGATGGGCTTACACCAACATGGGAGAGCCTCAGCTCACTCACATAGGAGGCCGTCGGATAAAAACGAAGGTGCCTCGAAATGCGTACCCGCGGGCACGCAAACCGAGGCAAAGCATTAAGGCACAAAATGACATGCAACATGCAACATGGAATTTCAGCAGCTACAAGAGGGGGAAAACAGCCCCGAAACACAACCAAAACACACCCAAAGCGAGAAATGGTCCCGAAATGCGATAATATACACCCGAAATGGCCTATAGCCATGCCATACATGCAAAAAATGATCATGGCAGCAAGGACAGTAGCAAGGCAGTCCCAAATACAGCATATTTCAGTAACAATCATGGCCAAAAAGGAGACATAGATATGGCAACAAAATCATACAAGATTAATGGCCAAAAGAGCATTACAATGGGAGGTGGTATATACAAACACCAAATGGACAAACTTTCTTCTACAACATGAAAGAGGGCCCAAAAATAAGCATATATGCAGTTCATGGAAGCCTCTAAATCCTAAGAAAAACATGCTAGAAATGGAAGGCAAAATGGAGCCACAAAAGGGTATAACATAAGACATGCAATCTATACATCAAATGACCAAACCTTCTTCATGAAACATGTAAAGGGGGTCAAAAAAAGACTAAAACCAGTAGGGGTCGAAGTCCCAAAAACAAACAAAAATAGGTCAAAAATTGCATGCAAAAATGGGCACACTTGATGAATATTGAAGGAAGTGGTAGATAAAATGGCCAAATGAAGTTGAGCTCCTCTACAATGTTGTAGAGGCTCAAAATAAGAAGAAAGCAGTAGGGGTTGGACCCCTAAAACCAACACAAATAGGTCCAAAAATTGCATGCAAAAATGTGACAAACTTGGTGAATATTGAAGGAAGTGGTAGATACAATGGCCAAATGAAGTTGAGCTCCTCTACAATGTTGTAGAGGGCTCAAAATAGAAGAAAAAGTATGGGTTGGACCCCTAAAACCAACACAAATAGGTCAAAAATTGCATGCACAAAAATGTGACAAACTTGGTGAATATTGGAAGGAAGTGGTAGATACAATGGCCAAATGAAGTTGAGCCCATCTACAATGTTGTAGAGGGGCTAAATATGAGCACAAAAGCAGTAGGGTTCGGAGCCCCAATTCTCAACCAATTAGAGTATAAAAAAAGATCAAGAAAAAGCCCTAAAAGTTGGTTTTGAATACTCACCCTTGAAGACTTGTCTTTCTTTGCTTCTTGGCTTTGATTTGTAGCTTCTCAACCTCTGAAATTCACTTCCTAGCTGCTGGAATCAAGGTTGGAATGGTGAGGCTAGGTGTTGGTGAAGGAATCAAGCAACACTTGAAGCTTTTTTGAAGGTTTTGGCTATGGAGATTAGGGTTTTTGCCTAGGTGTTCTTGAAGACAAATTTTGTAACCTTGAGGAAGGAGATGATGGTCCCTTTAAATAGGCAAAACAAGGTGTAAAAAGGGAGGGCAAAGCATCCAAGCTTTCCCTCCCAAAATATCCCCCGGATGGGGTGATATTTTGCAAAAAATATCCGGACATCTTGTTTGGAAAGGGGATCTAGAGCCAGGAGTTTTCTGCAAGGTGGCCGGTCGGCCACCCCACCTGGTCGGCCAGCCACTCAGCCTAGCCGACCGGCCACCCCAAAAAAAGAACTGAAGATTTTCTGGCCGACCAGTATACCAAGGTTGGAATTGAGCAACACTGAACAATGAGTCACAACATAGAGCTTGAAGGAAAGGCCCAAAAATGAAACCAACAATTGCTGGCCGACCACCATGCCAAAGTGTCCTCCCATATGTGTAGAATAAGGATCCAAGGTTGGAATTTGGCAACATTGAACCAAGAGTCACAACATAGAGCTTGAAGGAGAGGCCCAAAAATGAAACCCACAGTTTCTGGCCGACAACCATACCAAAGTGTCCTCCCATGTCCCCTCATCACAAATATGTAGCTTTGGTTGGAAGAAAATACCCCCAAGGTGTTCAACATTGGCTGAAAAGTGAAAAAGGGCTCCGGAGGCAAGCCAATTATCTGGGATAGTGCTGGCCTCACCCCCGATGATCTTCACAGTGTTGAAAGCGAAATTACTGCAAGTTCAACAAAACCAATGAGAAATGAACGTTCGGGCCTAAAGCGAAGCATTCGGGATCCGAAAATGCCGCGGGTGCGGAAGTGGTGTTCAGCGAAGTAGGTGTCTGCGACCCAGTGTCCCTCGGAATGACAAAAGCAGAGGTTCCGCCAAAAATCGAGAAAACGGATGCAAAATGAATGCTCGGGACCAAAACGCGATTCGGTCCGAAAACCAAACTCTGAGCAGGAAGTGGCATACTGCCCCACGAAGTGGGCATCGAGGGCCCAGTGGTTCTCGGAATGCTAAAAGCAGAGGTCTCGCCAAAACGGAGAAAGCGGATCAAAATGAATGCTCGGGGCCCTAAGCAGTGAGTCATCGATATGCAAAAGTGTTAAACCCACGAAAGTGGGCATCAGACTGATGTTCCTTGGAACTATAAAAGCAGAGGTGCAAACCAACGGAGAACTCAGAGATGGTTAGGCGGTCCGGCGAAGCATACTGACCTAAACTCCGGCTTAAGAAGGAGCTCCGAAATCGGAAGAATGGCCTCTGACCCGCGAAAAAGTAGCTCACGGCCACGGAGATAATCTGGGACCCTCCCTTCCCTCGGGAAAGAAAACAGCAGAAAAACCGAGACAAGGCAGTCCGCGACAAGAGAATTCCTGACAAGGTGTGAAGTCTGAGGGGTCAAAAATGGGGTGTCTCTGGTTGCCTCTTTGTAACTTCGGAAGTCAAGTGGCGAGTGAATGTCAAAGCCGAGCGACCCATTTTGACAAGGTAGATCGAGACAATCAAACAAGATAAACAAAAGAAAGTGTGCCCATAGTGAGAGCAAAATGCAAATGATAGGCCGCAGACGGTGATTGTGCAAGTGCAAAATTTCGTAATGAAGCAAGTATTAACAAATAGATGCAGCGTTTTAAGCAAGAATGCAAAGCAAACAACTACATTTCATGCGATTAGGAATGCAGAATCATTCAATTCTCGTCGGCGTCTCACGGAGAATCGATACTCTTGCGATTAGATGCGTCGCACCAGCCTCAAATGAACCATACATACAATATCGTGCCTGCAAAATAGAGAAATGCAACAAGAACAATATACTAACAACATACATTCGATGCGATTCCTAGGATTCCAAAAGTTCGACACACACAGTGTCGGTGAACGAATGCAACATAACGCGAGAAAAGATAATGCGCGACAACGCATGTTTAAGCATAAATGCGTATACCAAGAAATCATGCACGTCAATGCAAAATATTCATGAGAATGCAAATTATGAGCCAAATAATGCAAAATGAGCACAAATCGGGTGCGGTTGTTTGCTACAACGATTTGGAAAAGCAGCGCATTTGGCGGCAACCATTCGATCGCGGCCTCTGATTTACCTCCCGGAGAAGTCACAACATGTTTAAAAAGGATACACCCCGATTTTGATGAATAAGGACGAGACACATGTCAGAAATTGCAATTAAAGTTCCGGCGGAGCAATTCGACGCCAGAAAGTGCACTTTTCTTCAACTTTTTCGGGTCCCGGGAGCTCCGATTTTCCTCAAAATTTGCAGAGAGGTAGGGGAGGGAGGGGGGAAGATGGTCGGCCAGATCTCCTCCCTAGGAGAGGCCATCGGCCAGGGGAGAAAAAGGGGGTGGCCGGCCAGCCAGGTTAGGTGGCCGGTCGGCCACTTACCAAAAGTAGGGGCATTTTGGTCATTTTTTGGATTTCTATATATATGCTTGCCCATTGCCTCCGAAATCACACCCCCAAGTGTGGAATTCTCTCCTCTTGCTCTCTAAGCCATTTTCTCTTTCAGATCTGCATTTTATACGCGTCCCTCGGCCTCCCACGCAAGTTGTTTTTGCGAAATCTTTCAGATTTAAGCACTTTGAAGCGACTAAATTTCGATTTCGGAGCTTCTCTCCTCATTTTCACCACTTGAGGTAATTTTGTCTCAATATTTGGAAAATTTTTCCGGGAGTTGACTTTTGGTTGACTTTTCATTTCCCGAGAGTTGACTTTCGTTGACTTTTTCCAATTTTGGCCTATTTTGCTCATTTTTGCTCCTCTTTGCAGATTTCTCGACATGGCGGGCCATTTCCCTCCTGACGGAGGTTTTCAGTGCGGAGATGATTATGACTTTATGACATTGCCCCGAGGTCATACCGCCTTTATTCTGGCGATATGCCCCAATGATACATAGGCTACCACGAGCTACTTTTCGTCCTTCACCGATTTCAGCGATCGAATGCACGGGATCTCCTTCTGCGAGGCGGCACCTCTCTCCACGAGGCACGAGGTATTTTACTTCATCTTCTGTACTTTTCTTGCATTTCATTCCTTTGCCATGCTTGAACATGACAACTTAACATGATACTTGCATCCTGAGCATGTGACTTAAGCACTTGAATTTCATGAACATCTGGCATATTGAATAATTGTGAACGTACAGTGCACATTAGTTAGAAATTGAACACGCATCAAATATTGATTCACCGAAGACACAACCCGGAATTGAAAATGAGCACACAGCACATACTGACTAAGAGTAGAACACACAGTCCCCAAACTTTGAAGCGAACACACAGCCCACTGATTTGAAGTAGAACACACAGTCCCAAACTTGAAGCGAACACACAGCCCACTGATTTGAAGTAGAACACACAGTCCCAAACTTGAAGCAAACCTGACACCCTTAATCGATTTGAAGTAGAACACCACAGTCCCAAACTTGAAGCGAACACACATTACTTGATTTGAAGTAGCACACACAGTCCCAAAGTTGAAGCGAACACATAGTCCACTGAGTTGAAGTAGAACACACAGTCCCAAACTTGAAGCGAACACACAGCCCAGTGATTTGAAGTAGAACACACAGTCCCAAACTTAGGCGAACACCTGCCCAATTGATTTGAAGTAGAACACACAGTCCCAAACTTGAAGCGAACACAGCTTGATTTGAAGTAGAACACAGTCCCAAACTTAGATGTCTTGAACACACATTGCTTGATTTGAAGTAGAACACCACAGGTCCCAAACTCGATGCGATCATTTGATTCATTTCCACTTCATTTGCACACAGCTTATCTTCACTTCATTTGCAGGCCGTCCATTTTTACTTCATTTGCACACAGCTCATTTTCACTTCATTTGCAGGCCGTCCATTTTCACTTCATTTGCACACAGCTCATTTTCACTTCATTTGCAGGCCGTCACTTTCGCCTGATCTTGAGATATGGCTCCTTCTTGAGGAGTGGTATCTTTGAACTCGGTGTCAGGAGCTGGTTGATTTTGCAGGGTTTGGACCTTTTTGCAGGGGATTATCTCACTGCCTGATCAGTAGGACCTTATTTGCTGCTCTAGCGGAGAGATGGTGGGACACCACCAATTCTTTCCACTTTTCTACGACCGGGGATATGACCATGACCCCGCTGGACTTCGCCATGCTCACCGGCCTAGACTTAGGCGGTGGACCTATTCCTTACGACGAGGATATGGATCAGTGGGAGGCTGCTTGGATACATCTATTGGGGACTCGCCCGCTGTGAAGAGGTACCGGAGGTTCGGTATACTTGGTTCTCCTCCCATTTTCTGACCCTGAGATGGAGCTGAGACTCTGAGGCGGGCGATATGCCGTGGTTTCCTCATGTTCCTCTTTGGCACCACTCTGTTTGCGATAGAGGAACATGGTCGGGTTGTACCCTCTTGAGTGCTTTGGTAGACCTATCACAAGTCGGTCGATTATGATTGAAGGGCGGCACAGCTACCTTTATTGCTACATGGCGCGATCTCTCGCTACGAGGACTTACTCGGCTGACTATTGGAGAGCTTTGAGGTACATTACGTCCTCTTGATTTACATTTTGCTCCTCATTACTTGTTCACTTGCACACAGCACTTTGCGATCGTATTACGCCCTTTAGCACATTGTCTTCACATTCCTTTACTTTTCTCGGCTATGGGTATATGCATATTTCCATTAGCTCGGGAGATGGAGGTGCAAGACCTCCTATGACTCCATATTCATTGATGTTTGATGGTGAGCATCTACGAGGCCTCGAGAGACTCTTCTCTCTCTGACTGATATTCGACCTTTGTTTCGGCGTCGAGGTATTCAGAACTCTCAGTTCCTTTCATTTCATCTTTGATCTGCTTTGTATATTTTGATTTCTGATTGATTTATGCACTGGTTATCCATGAATCACTGGCGACCTTAGGCGATCTTGACGACCTTGAGAATCAGTACCCTGGAGGGTCGGTTAGTTCGATCTGAGTTCTGCTTTCGAGGACGGTCGGCGAGCTTAGTTCTGAGGCAGCTTTGGCGTCAGTGTGCGGATATGAGGTTCAGGACCCTCCTGCTGTGCCTCCAGCCACTATGCGGACCGCCGAGCTATCTCGAGGAGGTCATTAGGGACATACAACGATGCTTTGCTATATCTCCTTGAGGAACTCGCCACCTATCGCGCATATATCGATGCCCCTTTGGCGAGAGTCTGGGCTCCTGCCGAGGTCCATGGCGCACCATCTTGATCGCGCCGTCTTTGAACATCCTCTTCTAGCAGGGCTAGGGCATCTCGAGGTAAGCGGTTCTATTCCTCCGATCCCTCGACTCTTGATCACCTGGATGGCGGAGATGCCGGGAGTTAATGAATTAGCGATTTGGGGCCTACCAGATTCCGCTAGGGCCCCCTGCTGATCACGGATATGTTAGAGACCACGACTCACCGGTATGTTTTCCAGCTTTGATTTCTCAGTCAGATATTTGGACATTGATCCCTTTACTGATAGTTTTGCATGTATATTTGCGACCTCCGGTTGAGTATCTGGACGATACTTTCGGGATCTTTGGCCACATTCGAGGGCATGATCCTCGGAGGAAGCAGATGAGCATCGTGGGTGTCTGGTCTTGTTCATCTCTCTTGTATCTATCATATTTACGTCAATATCTTTGGTTTTGAGCATTCTGCTTTGTGATAAGTGCATGTAGAACACATCCTTTTACCCACCTACATGCACTTGCATCTGCTTTTATATTTGAGCGATGTATTACTGTCATTTCGAATGCCCCGTATATGCTCGAGACAATTTGGGCCACCGAGCCTTCTCGGAGAGGTCGAGCCTTTGGATCTGTTAGAATCTTGGGCCATCGAGGCCTTCTCGGGGCTGGGCCGTCTAGGCCTTCTCGAGGAAGCGGGGTCGTCCTTGAGCCTTGTAATCATTGAGGAGGAGGAAGATGAGGAGGAGATCGCGGGCGTGTGTCGAGATACATTTCTGGAGAGGAGGCTCGGTCTTGGTTCGAGGCGGAGGCGAGCTGAGGGATCCGGGGATAGCGGCTCCGATCCGGATGGTGATGGCGATGTAGAGATTATCCCGAAGAGGATGAGAGGGCCTTCCCATTCCGCTCGAGGGCAGCGATGTTATTTCTGCTTTATTCTACTTTTTAGCTAGTAGTTTGTAGCACTTTGCACATTATTAGGCGGTTTATTTTACGTAAAACTTGTACCTTTATTTCTTTGTAAAATATGATGAAATGAAATAATTTGAAAAGATATTGTGTATTTGAAATTCTTAGCATCGCATCGCATTACTTGCACAAAGTGGAATTGAATGAAATGTGCTTCATGTATTTATCGAATTAGGAGTAGTGAACAAGCGCAACAAATCAAAACAAAAGCGACTCACTAAGAGATAAAAGCAGAATCTTAGCAAGTTTACAACTCGATAAACAAAGTACAACAATGTTAACGACTCAATCGACAAGACTTAACAAAATTGTGTAATGAAAAAAGTAACAACTCAAAACACAAAATCGACATTTCGACAAAACTTACAACTTCGATAAGCAAAACAACAACTCGATAAGCAAAACAAAACATGTATTTCCAAAGGACGATACGGATGATGGAGCGTATCCAAAAGCGAGAAATTGAGGCCTTCAACATTCCCGATGCGTGTGATGCTTCAAACTCTCTTCCGGCGGGCAAAAGCAGGACCAATCGTAGAAAACATTTCGCGATTGAAAAGTAGTAGGTGGCGGCCTACTAGGATAGGTGGCAGCCGGCCACCCCCACATCCGCTTGAAGCGTGACACGTGTCCTTTGAATAGTGTTTTGCCCTCTATAAAAGCTCCACTCTTGGAACTCATTCATTTCATCACCTTTCCTCACAAAATGGAAGCATTTCTCCGAGAAAATCTCACTTCTTGGATTTCTTCTCTAGATGGCTCGGAGAAGTTGAATTTCGGGTTTGGCTTAAATGCATTATTTACGTTGAGGCGAACTCCCTTGCATCTTCCTTTCCTCCATGCAGCGGCAAGGTTTTGGAATCGGTGGCGCATGTCTTGACTTCGAGGGCAAGAGGTATGTCCTACTTTTGAAGATTTTCAAGCTTTGATGGAGTCGAGCGTTCGAGAAGAGATCTTGCCTCGATCTCGTTATTACGCCCAAGCTTTAGGCGAATGTGCGGTCTCAGCAGCATGGCCTCGATCTTTGATCGGTAATGGGATGTTGGATATCGAGCACGATTTACCAATTCTCGATCTTTGGTGATCGCGGCGACCACTATTAGCAAGGTTTAAAGGCATGCCCTCTTGTGCATGCTATCCCATTTCTGTTTATCTCGGGCTCCGGAGAATAGCATCAACGATTGAAGTCGCTCAAGGCTTGAGGAAGGAAAGAGTTGTATTGCCATAACTTTGGCGAGACAGCGATGGGTCTAGATGCCTTCTACCGCCAAGAGACAACCAGGTTTGCAGGGAGTCCACTACTGCTACAGGTAATGTTTCCCACCCAAGCTCACTTGTATTTGCTTACATCACTCGACCCTCGGGCTCGATTTTTTTCCACAAAACCTATATCTTATTTTTCCCTCATCGCACATTTCTCTATTCTTTATTCTCTCATTTTTCATCCCTCCCCAGATATGGTTGATGGATAAGTTGCAAGTTGTGGACTCTTGCCACCTATTGACTGCGGCTACTTCTTCTTTAACGCTAGTGAATGCTCTTGATGAGAGCTGGTGGTTTGAATGGAGGTGTAACTTGCCGGCTGAACGCATTGCTTGGAGCTGACCTTGGCTCATCTTTCCGGCGATGAGTTATAGCATGTTCCAGGATAGTGGGATCCGTTTGATCGGCTGGGCGCATTGTGTATACTATTTTCCATTCCGTATGCTGCGCCCGGTTCGGCCATGATCGGACTTGCCCTCGGGAGGATGGATATCGGCTACATTTCGGTCCGAGTGCACATCTTGCGACATATTACGACTTGGATGACTAGAGCTCTTGTCTCCGCCCCTTTTCGATTGCACTTTGTCGATGAGTCTTTGGGATTGGCTCAACGAGGAGGCCTGAGTTGAGCCTAAATGGCATCGAAGCTTCAACTAGCTACGGAAGAGCGCAGGGACATCGACTCGACTATGCCCCAGTTATCGCTTTATTAGTGCTTTCAAGTTTTAGATTATGAATGTAATAAAAAGCAACTTCAATTGTATGTAAGAGCAAAAGAACTCTTTTGAAATCAATGAAATTGAAAGTTGTGAGTCTTGAAAATTCTTAAGCTTTTGGTCCAAAAATGGTCTTAGTTGTGAAAAAGATTACTTCGAGCAAAGTCAAGTTTTATCAAAACTTTTCAAAACTATTTTCGATATGGATCAGAATTGGACACGCCTGAGATCTGTCACTGAGATGCACAATCCCGGATCCTAGCAACTGGAAAGTTGCCCCTAGTCTGAAAGGTGCTTGATTCATAGCGGAAAGTTGCCCTAGTTTGGATGATCTTGGAACACTCCTTTGCGGAAAGTTGCCCCTAGTTTGAATAACCTTTGTCTTGGGAGATCACGATGAAATCTTGATGAATAAAGATACGAGATGATCAAAATGGACAAAGTTGATCGGGAAAAGATTGTGGTGAACTTCAAGATGAAGGCGCATCGTATCCCAAAGATGGGAATCAAGTCTTCGTGGTTCGAGTCGAGGTTCGCTCGAGTATTTTTGCTCTCCTTTTGCGCTCTAACTTTTGCCAAGGCCGTCCTTTGCGGGTTTTCAACCTTGAGCTTCGGTTTTATAATTTTCAAATTTTCTATGCTCTGAATTTTGCCTAGGTAAGCCCTTTCGGGGTTTTCGGCCCTATGAGCCTCTCAGGATAATATTTCTTCAACTTGTCCATGTTGATCGGTTGGGAAAACTCCAAGCCATCTAGATCCATCGAACCACAGCTCCACGACAGATTGACTTGATGATGTAGGACCGATCAATTAGAGTGCGAACTTGCCCCTGGGTGATGGATAGGAGCTTCGGTTGTCCTTGAGTACCAAATCTCCTTCTTTCAAGTTCTGGACTTAACCTTCTTGTTAAAAGCCGGCGATTCTGCGTTGGTAACCTTGGGCGTGGTGCAGTGCTTTCAACCTCCTTTCATCGAAAAGCATGAGTTCCTCAAATACGTTACTGCTTAATCTGCTTGACTATCGCTTTCACCAATACTACAATGTGGGACCTCAATCTCAATAGGCGGGCGGCCTCCATCCCATAGACTAATGAGTGCAGAAGTCGATGGAAGTTCGATCGAAGTCTGTGGCCCTGAGCAAGCGGCGGCTTATCGCCAATCCGATGGGTTTCCACCATCTTACGTAGTATCGCTTGATGTTCTTGTTGGCGGCCTCAAGCTGCTCCATTGGTTTCGGTAGGTAAGTAGATGACTTATGAAAAGCCACATTGTATTTCTCCAACAAATCAATCACCTCCTTCTTGAAGTGGGAACCATTGTCTGAAACTATTTCATTTGGGACCCCGTAGCGACAGATAATATTGTTTCTGATAAATTTTGCAACGTGTGAAGCTTTCAACACTGCATAAGATTGGGCCTCAACCCACTTCGTGAAATAATCTATCGCTACGAGGATGAACTCATGCCCGTTCGACCCTTGGGTATGCTTCCGATTACATCAATTCCCCGAGAAAAGCGGCCATGGCGAAGTCATGTTATGCAGACGCGGCGGAATGTTCATGCGATTTGCATGAATCGACATTTAGTGGCATCGCCGGGCGAAACCAATACAATCCTCCTCCATGGTGGACCAATAATAACCTGTCTAAGGATCTTCCTTGCGGCGTACCCCATTCATGTGCACCACATTCACCCCGTGGATGGCTTCCATCGAGCAACTTGGACTCTTGACATCAACACAGTTTATGCATTCCCGGATGACCCTCTTCTCTGATTTACCCCGAGATGATGGTAGGCGGCCAATCTTCTTATTGCCCTTTTGTCTTTGGCATTTACCTGGCGGGTATGTTTACATTTCCAAGAAATTCGGATATCGTGATACCAAGGGTGCTCATCACGAACTTCATCTATGGTTTGCAATCGACTTGGCGGTGCAAATTTCTTGTCAATAATGATTGGGCGCATTAGGACTCCGCAGCGGGATGTCTATCATTGATGATAGAGTTGCTAAAGCGTCTGCCGAACTTGTTGTTCTCTCTTAGTAGATGGCGAAATTGACTTCTCAAACCGAGGAATCAACAAATCCAAGGTTTGGTGATACATCATCATATTTTCCTCTTTTACTTTCCGGTCTCCTTTGGCGAGACACAACAAGGTTCGAATCCCCAATGGCGTCGGTAGTCTTACCCTAATTCGAGTACTTCCAAACCCGGTAATGCGCTCAGATACGCTTCATTATTTGAGACTTTGAGCCGGGTTTGAAGGCTAGAGGATCTGAGAATTGTCGGTGCTATCGACAACACTCTATCCCATACCCATGTTGATTTGACGCTCAGTCAAAGTACATTGTCCAAGTTTCCTCGTCGATATGCGAAATTGCTTCATCACGAATAGATACTCATTGCTTCATCCCCTCGGCCGGATGGTGTGAAGGAACTCTGCTCTTGCTCTTCCTTTTCTTGACTTATGGCGTCACATATGTAGATCAAATTCGAGAGCAACAACAACCAACGAGCTAGCCTACCGTAAGCGGTTTCTCGAAAACATATTTGATGGGATCAAGTCGTGAAACCAACATTACTGAGTGAGCTAACGGTAGTGCCAGACTTCTGGTAGCCCATACCAAAGCTAAGCAAGCCTTCTCTCTTGGCGTATCTGGTCTCGTATTCTAGCATCTTCTTGCTCAAATAGTAGATGGCTCTTTCCACCTTATCTTGAGACTCTAGCAAGCATCTATTATCGTGGTCTCGGTCCGATAGGTACAAAATCAACGGTTTCCTGGATTACGCGGTGATAAAGCGGTGGGTTACGTAGATATTCTTTAATCTGCTCAAGCGGCTTGGCATCGGCCGTCTCATTGGAACTTCTTGCCTTTCTTGAAGACCAAAAGTGGTTCTAAGTCAAGGTTAGTCTTGAAATAAACCGTCTTATGAATTGCACTTTACCCGAAAAGCCTCGCACCTCCTTTTAGGTCCTCGGTGGTGGCATTTCTAAGATGGCCTTGATTTTGGAAGATTCGACCTCGATGCCTTTGTGTGTCGAAACCCGACATTTTTCATTGTAACACCAAATGTACATTTACGAGGGTTTAGCATAGGAATTCCACGATCCTTTGGAAAAACTTGTGCAAGGCGGTGTAGTGGCCCTCTCTTTCTTTGGACTTGACAATCATGTAGATCACGTACACCTCGACCTCTTTATGGATCATATCATGTAATATTGTGGTTGCGGCCGTTGATAAGTAACTTGACATTCTTCAACCCAAAGCGGCATGACCGGTAGCGATATGTCCCCAGGGTGGTGAATCTGATCTTTCTCTGTCTCTGGCGCCATCACTATCTGGTTATAGCAGAAGCCATCCATGAGCGAGAAGCGATGCATGCCTGTGTAAGTCCACTAACTCGTGTGTGGTAGGGAAAGTCGTCGCCGGTGGCTCTGTTCAAATCCACGAAGTCTACACTTTTCGGATCTGCCATCTTTCTTGGCAAGGCACTATGTTGGCCAACCAAGTCGGATATTGAGATACTAGCGAGAAAGCTGCGTCAATTTGCTAGTGACCTCTTCTTTGATCTTGAGAGCCCAATCAGGCGGATCATACAGTTCTGTTTGCTGTCGGGCCTGGGGTCAAGGGGATCCGATCTTTGTACAATCTCGGGATCGATTCGGGCATGTCTTCGTGGGACCACGCGAAAACATCTTTGAAATCTTTTAATAAAGCGACTAAGCGCTCGCGTTCCTCGAAGACAACGTGGACCCGATCTGGACCCGGCAGCGGGTCCTCACCGGTCCAATGTTCACAAAAATGATTTCATCCATTAATGGCTTAACAAATCTCTTGCTCTTGCTCAATTAGTCGTTGTAAAGCAGGAACTTCGTCCTCGTTGTTTTGATCAAAATTTTGAAAGTCTGATTTAAACAATAAATTAGGGGCGCGAAAAGTACTGAAACCACATTCACCTCATTCTCATTAAGTTCATCCAAATCGTCCGATTCTTATTACTGAGACTCAAAAGAAAAGGAAAAAGACGACCTGGACAGGACTTTGGCATCCGGGTTGACACCCCCAGGAATACCAGACTCAGACTCAGTCGAGCTGGAATCTGATTCCGACTCAGAAGACTCGGTGGAATTAGATTCCGGCTTACTACCTGACCCGGAACTGCTGGATAAGAATCCCTCCTCGTACTGCCAAATGAGAGAGGGTGCGATTGATGCGTCCAAGATAGCTGCTGGTTGGCTCGCAGCCGTTTCATCTCCGATCATGGAAACCACGACGTTATTCCCCAAGCAATCTTGGTCGATCGGAGGATCAGAGAGGAGACTTGCCAGTGCTACCCCCATTTCCACTTCCGTGCCCTCAGAATCCTCTGCCTTATTCTTTCGGTCTCGGTTGTTGGGTGCATCCGCTCTGCGGCGGCGTCATCCGGATAGTTGCGGTCGAAAAGATTTCAAGCAGCGCGCTTCCTCTCGCGTTGAACCATGGCTCTGGGAAGCCGCAAAGGAAAATCTTCCCCTCGGACGGCGTCGTTCAGGTACCCAGATGGGCTGTGCATTAGATCAAAAAGGCTTCCCGGCTGCTTCGCCACAGCCTGCCCGGCCATTTCCTTTTCTTCTCGTCGATCTTCTTTGGTGGGCGAATAACCCAATCCAAAAGGTATGTGGATTATGTGGCACTGCCAATTGCGACGCCTTTCGACCGCTTCTTCCCAATCTCATCGAGGATATCTTGTAACTTGTTCATGAGGTAGGCGGCAATGACATACAAACCCTCATTCACAGCCATTATGTTTTGCACCACGGGCCTCGACCAAAGTAAATCGATATAAACATGTCCTCCATCCGTGTTCAATCTCCGGTGGCGTGGATACCTCGGAGGGATGGATTGATGAATTCGAAAACAATGGCTACTCCCTTTCCGTAGGGGTATTTCACCATTTGATGTAGAGTAGATGAGGCGGCCTTCACGATGCAACCAGTGCCCCAAAAGCATGTTAAAGGAAGCAGGGACCTCCAAGACATGAAAATCTACTTCGTGTTGTCCAGGCCCAATCTTGGTTTGGATTTTTACTGTCCCCAGAACATCCCTGCTTGTATTATCATAGGCCTTGATCACTTGAGAAGTTGGGGTGAAGTCCGCAGGCTTTAACCCAATTGCATAAGCCGTTCTAGCCGGACAGACATTGATAGCGGACCCAGTGTCAACAAGCACTACCGGAATCCATTTATCTCTACATTCCACAGAGATGTAGAGAGGTCTGTTGTGATCCACGCCCTCAGGCGGCAACTCCTTGTCCGTAAAGGTCAATGCCGGGGAACCTCCTCCCGGGAAGACTAAACCAACTAGTTGTTCCGGCGTAGTTTCGATCGAAAGTTTCGCTCTGTCCATGGCAGATAAGACGACTGCGGTGCACCCTCGAAGCCATAGCGATCCCGGATGGAGATATCTGCTTGTATTTTCTTTAAACCTTGATCTGACCTCTTCTTCCACTTGCTTCTCTTTCTGTTTTTCTGCCTCCTTATCTTTCCCTGATACCTCGGGTTGATCAAGGTGTGGGGGCTTGAAATACCGCCCACTTCTAGTCATATGGTCCACCTCTTCGAGGTACCAAGTGCTGTCCGGTTGACCACCTGCCCAGTCTTCGTCTGTGTGGGCAAGATACAGGTCGTCATCTTCCCACCACATTCCATTAGCGTCTAGCAGGCACCTGTCTGGTTCCGGCTTGTTCGTGCTCTCAGCATTGTCCTCCCGCATGCTCACAGCATGTTCAATTTTCGTGCCCACAGCACTCTCAACTTCTTCATGGTTCTTCGCTTTTCGGGCTTTCTCAGAAACCCATCTCTTTTCTTGTTCCTCCAGTGTCAACTGTTCGGTTTTCAAAATGTCTTGGTCTCGAGCGGAATTCTTCGTACCGGCGCTCTCCGGCAATTCAATCTGTCCCTCGGCCCTTCCGGCCACAAATGGTACAACATCAGGCTGATCATCCAACCACCCGACGACTTCTGCTGACTCCTCGTATTCAAACCAGTTGATGGACGCATCCCCTGATTCTTGATCGTTGAAAAATTGGAGATTGGCGAAGCCCTCTTCCGCCGCAGTCAAATCATCCCCCGCTGATTCAAGCTTATCCCCCCGGATCATACACAACTCAGCCTCTTTCGGCAACCCCATACTCAGCTTAGACTGGCTCGTTGACAAGATATACCCACTCGGATCATAAGCTCTGCCAGCTAAATTCTCAAACTGCTCCACCCCAGATTCAATAGTTTTGCTCTCCTCGGAAGCCTGCCCAATTCCGTTCTCGGTGGTCACCACCTTTGGCTCAGGTTGGGGTGTGGAGGTGTCCATCATGCACAAGTCCGTGCTATCAGGGAGGAACACCTTCGGCTTGGGTAGGTGGGAGGGAGTGATATAGATACTGGGATCATATGAAGCGACCCCCGTATGGATGAGGTTGACTCTTTTGGGTGGATCTTGGTTGTGTGCTGGGAGTGGGTTGGTTGTAACATTGGGCTTTTCTGGAGGTAGAATGATGTTTTTGTCAATGAGATCTTGAACCTCATGACGCAGCCTGAAACATTGGTCGGTGTCGTGACCATCTTTCTTGAGTGGTATTTGCAATATTTGGCTGGGTTATGGGAAGGGGGGAGTGGATTTGGAGGGGGCCTCGGTTCCAAGGGTTTCAGATGCCCTTTTCTGACTAGAACCCCGAGGACTTTGGATAGAGGCATATGTAGTGGAGAGAAGGTTCGTTGACCCCTGGGTTGGTATCTGGAAGCTTGGTTACCGCTCCCAGAGGCATCAGAAAAAGGTGTGGCCGCTGCGGACCTTGGTTGGGGAGGGGGATTGGTGGTGACCATTCCGACCTCTGAAGTTCTTGTATTGGAAGAGCCACTCGGGCCTGCATTACTACCACGGTTGAATGTTCTCCGGGGTTGATCCCGATCTTGGTCAAACAGACCCTGCTTCATCGCATCCTCTATTTGCATACCCATATCATGCAGATCTGCGAAAGTGGGGAAAGGGACTACGATCATCTTCTTCATTAACGCCGGCTGGAGATTGCGCACAATCATCCGTATCTGATCTCTGTCAGTCGGCCTTAAGGTCATCATCGATGCCTTCGCCCTCCACCGGGTGACAAAGTCAGAAAAAGATTCTTTGGGCTCTTGCCTCGTTGTCTCGAGATCACGAGTTGTGATCTCGATCTGCGTGTTGTATGAATATTGTGCCACAAAGGCTTCGGCCATCTCATCCCAGTTTATCTTCACCTGATCTTCCAGCTTCGAATACCAAGTGGATGCCACGCGAGCGAGTTCGCCGAACAAAAGCTTTTGCGGTCGGGTTAGGCCCATTGGTCTTAAGACGTCTGAAAATAGCCGGAGGTGAACCATAGGGTCTCCGGATCCATCAAAGCGATCGATCTGGGGCATCTTAAATCTGTCCGGCAGTGTCACGGCTACATCAGTATAACCGTCTTCAATATCTGGGATGGCCTTCACCCCCTGAGACTTTTTGAAGAGCTTCTCCAACTTGCTCAATTTCAGAGCTGTCTGGTCTACCTCGAACTCAAATGGAGCGTCCAGGTAGGTCTGTAATGTTTTTAGACGGTTGTGGTAGAAGCGGGCGAGCCAGTTGGAAGACCCGTGTCCTCTTGGCTGTTTTGTGGGTTTGGCAGAGCATTTTGTGGTGGATTTGGAAGGGTAGCTTGGGTATTCTGCAGATTTGGGGGGGCATTTTGACCCGTAGATGTCGGCTCAGGTAATGGGGCCCCGGGTGGAGGAGGGACATGCTGTGCTCCTGGTGGAGGAGGGACCTGGTGTGAAGCAGAGGTAGCGTTCTGCTGCTGTAATCTGGTGATCAACTCAGATTGTTGGGCCATAACAGCGGCCTGCTGTTTTGAAAATTTCGCCTGGCGGATAGCATCGTCTTGCATTTGTTTCATGCTCTCACTCATCTGGCGCATCATCGCCTCCATTGCTGTGTTCTGTTGTTCCATCTGAATAACTGGCAGGTGTATCTCTATAGCAGAAAGAGGAATATCAACCCGACTATTTGACACTAGAGTAGACTGCGGTTCTGGTGATCCGTGCTCTGATATACTGTGCCTTCTCGGCCTCCTTCTAATAACAGGGGGTAGAGAGTGAAACACTGGATGTCCGTCAACTAGATCCTCGGATCGGTTGAGTCGGCGACCTCGTGTCAGTTGCTTGGGAGTATCGGGCTCGAAGCAATGGTGCTACAAAGCTGTCCTAGCAAAAAGATAATAAAGCAAAAGGAAATAAATGACCCGTAAAAGCGGCGATAACGGCAAATTTAAATACACACAACACACAGTCGGGCATACAACACACAGTTTGGATAAGCTGAAAATACACTGTCCTCAACCACTGATCACTGTTCCTGTATCACTGTTCCCCTAATACTGAATCGGATATCCGCAGACAACTGATTCTCAAACTCTGAATGATGCCCGCAGGCCTGATACCCAAACTGATAAACCGATGCCCGCAGGCCTGATGCCCAAACTCAACTGATACATGCATTCCCTGTAGAGACGCACTCTAGCAAGCACATAACAGATAAGTGAGAGCCAAAACACCCCTATGTTGGGGTAGGGTTTTTCTGTCCTATTTTGTCAGGAACTAGGGTTTCACTACGCACGCAGCGGTTTCAAACAACCTATAAACGGGTAAGCAACCTGTCCTAGTTTGGAATGGTCACTATGGATCCGAATATGCACTAGGTCGAATGGTCCAAAAGGGTGCCCCGGTAAAACCGGGGTTTGTGTTCCCATACTGGCAGAGCCCGTAACCGATCAGCCTTATGGACATGCCTTGACAAGACAAGCCTCCGGCAAACCGCTCAGGAATAGCAGATGGTAAACACGGTGTCCTAGGCGCACCAATGCAAATGCAATGCAAAGAAACACACAAATGTAGTCAAAACCAGATATCACGAGTTCGAGTCAAGTTCTCTAACTCCCCAGCAGAGTCGCCAGAAACTGTAACAACGCCCGCGAGGGACCTCGCTACAGTTCGGACTCGATTTTGTTGTGGTTCTCAATCTGAACCAAAGAGTCCAAATCCGGCAAATCGTTTTGAAGAAAAACAGATTTTTTGAAAGAAGTGCCAAACATGGATCGCTTTGCGGATAACAGAGTCGCCACCTAAATATTTTTAAAATGGGAAATTTAGGAAACCCTGACTCGGTGCCTGAAAGGCCACGTGTCCGTCATCACCAAAGTTGGCTCGGGAACTTGGGTACGATTAGGGAAGGTCACATCATGAGCACCCCTTCTCGCCCGGTCAGAGACCGGCCTCTACTAACCATGATATCTGTTTTTGAAAACTTTGTATGCTCTTATTCCGGTTATTAGCCTAGGTTACTATGTGATGCTCGCAGCAAACAAGTATAGACTGGGCCGTCTGAATTGGAACAAAACATTTCATGTTTGTTTGTGAAAGATGGTTTGCTACCCGCAGGTAGGCTTAAAATGCAGATTTTGCCACAATCTAGTGGGCTTAAAAAAAACATTGATGAAATTGTCCCAATTCAGATAACTCAACCTCCACCCACAGGCATTCAAGGCAGTTATATCACATAAGCATATAGCCTCATAGTAAGCATGCTATCATGGCAACACTCACACACATGCAAGGATGCTAAAGCATAAAAACTTACCGAGTACTCCCAGCCAAAACAGAAAACTGATTAGAAATCATGAATGATCCCAAGTATGCTGAAATGCCTAATGCAACACATGCAAAGATGCAAACTATAGCAGGCTCGGCTATTCTAAATATGGCATATGCGATGCAACAGCTATCAAGTACTCAATTTGGAATTGAAATACAGATGCAGTTTGTATGATGCGCCGAGGCATGCAAAAGCAGATGAATGATGCAAAACATCTTTGTCATCTTGTATGCTAATTGAAATATGCTCTATATCTAAACAACGTAAGCAGGTAAATAAAAGGGAGAAAGAAATGGGGGTTGGAAGACATACATCACACTCACACACCCTTATTACATTTATGCCCTCGCGCAGAGGGTCCGAATAAATATACTGATCCAATAAAAAGAATATCTGATCGAAATAAATATACAAATTCTAATTAATTGACAAATTAATTAATAAAAGCGGTAAAACTGGCGTGCAAGCCAGGGACTGCCTTGCTTCTGATAGATACCGCCTGTTGGGCTGCCTGGCGCGGAAATCCACTGGGATGCCCCGATTAGCCTCTGTTTGCAGTGTTTCTCAAAATGCGCGACGGATTTTGAAAAGTTGCTAACTCTGGATTTTGCTGCAACAGAGAGCAGGAAAAGGGCACAGCAGTGTATTTCACAAATATATGCATGCCTCGATCCTCGTGCCACCAATTGCGCATATCGATGCATGATGGCGAGGTGAATTGCACAACTCAATATCGGATGAATGCGATGAATGCTACAACAAAACCTAACTCCATCATGGATAATCCGAGTGTCGGTGATTTGGGAATTGAGACCCGTTCATTACTCGAGTCTGAAGCGTGCCTCGTTTCCCGTGCAATATGCATGATATGCATGAAATGCAACTAACATATGATATAGCATGCACAATGCTATGAAAATGAGATGCCTCGAAATGCGTGCCCACGGGCACGCAAACCGAGGAAATGACATACAAGCATGAGATGATATGAAATACGATGTGTAATGAGACTAAAATAAAATGCCTCGAAATGCGTGCCCACAGGCACGCAAACCGAGGCGATGACATACGGAATGCAAATCAGATAAAACAGAGTGTGCCTCGAAATACGTGCATACGGGCACGCAAACCGAGGTCACGATGTGAGATGCAAATCGGATAAGACCGAAGTGTCTCGAAATACGCGCCCACAGGTACGCGAACCGAGACGATTATGAAAGATGAAAATCGGATAAAACCGAAGTGCCTCGAACTGCGTGCCGTAGCATAAAGCGGCGATGATGAAAGATAAAATCGGATAAAGCGAAGTGCCTCGAGCTGCGTGCCTGGTAGCGCAAAGCGGCGATGATGAAAGATGAAAATCGGATAAAACGAAGTGCCTCGAAGTGCGTGCCGACAAATGAAATCGGATGGCACAGTCGTGCCGCAAACCGGCGATGATGAAAGATGAAAATCGGATAAAACGAAGTGCCTCGAAGTGCGTGCCTGCGCGCATAAGCGAAAGCGATGATGAAAGATGAAAATCGGATAAAACCGAAGTGCCTCGAAGTGCGTGCCTGTAGCAGCGCGCAAAAGCGATGAAAGATGAAAATCGGATAAACCGAAGTGCCTGCATCTGCGTGCCCATGAGCGCAAACCGAGGCGATGATGAAATGAAAATCGGGATAAAAAGCGAAGGTGCCTCGAAATGCGTGCCAGGCACGCATACCGAGGCAAAAGCATTAAGGCACAAAATGACATGCAACATGCAACATGGAATTTCAGCAGCTACAAGAGGGGAAAACAGCCCGAAACAACCAAAACACACCCAAAGCGAGAAATGGTCCCGAAATGCGATAATATACACCCGAAATGGCCTATAGCCATGCCATACATGCAAAAAATGATCATGGCAGCAAGGACAGTAGCAAGGCAGTCCCAAATACAGCATATTTCAGTAACAATCATGGCCAAAAAGGAGACATAGATATGGCAACAAAATCATACAAGATTAATGGCCAAAAGAGCATTACAATGGGAGGTGGTATATACAAACACCAAATGGACAAACTTTCTTCTACAACATGAAAGAGGGACAAAAAATAAGCATATATGCAGTTCATGGCAGCCTCTAAATCCTAAGAAAAACATGCTAGAAATGGAAGGCAAAATGGAGCCACAAAAGGGTATAACATAAGACATGCAATCTATACATCAAATGACCAAACCTTCTTCATGAAACATGTAAAGGGGGTCAAAAAAAGACTAAAACCAGTAGGGGTCGAAGTCCCAAAAACAAACACAAATAGGTCAAAAATTGCATGCAAAAATGGGCACACTTGATGAATATTGAAGGAAGTGGTAGATACAATGGCCAAATGAAGTTGATCTCCTCTACAATGTTGTAGAGGGGATCAAAATAAGCAAGAAAGCAGTAGGGGTTGGACCCCTAAAAACCAACACAAATAGGTCAAAAATTGCATGCAAAAATGTGACAAACTTGGTGAATATTGAAGGAAGTGGTAGATACAATGGCCAAATGAAGTTGAGCCCTTCTACAATGTTGTAGAGGGGCTCAATATGAGCACAAAAGCAGTAGGGGTCGGAGCCCCAATTCTCAACCAATTAGAGTATAAAAAAAGATCAAGAAAAAGTCCTAAAAGTTGGTTTTGAATACTCACCCTTGAAGACTTGTCTTTCTTTGCTTCTTGGCTTTGATTTGTAGCTTCTCAACCTCTGAAATTCACTTCCTAGCTGCTGGAATCAAGGTTGGAATGGTGAGGCTAGGTGTTGGTGAAGGAATCAAGCAACACTTGAAGCTTTTTTGAAGGTTTTGGCTATGGAGATTAGGGTTTTTGCCTAGGTGTTCTTGAAGACAAATTTTGTAACCTTGAGGAAGGAGATGATGGTCCCTTTAAATAGGCAAAACAAGGTGTAAAAGGGGAGGGCAAAGCATCCAAGCTTTCCCTCCCAAAATATCCCCCGGATGGGGTGATATTTTGCAAAAAATATCCGGACAGTATCTTGAAATTTGGAAAGGGATCTGGCGGCAGTGGTTTTGCAAGGTGGCGGTCGGCCACTCCCACCTCGGCCACCACTCGGCCGACCGGCCACCCCAAAAAAGAATCAAGATTTTTCGCCGACGATACCAAGGTGCCCTCCCATATAAGTAGAACAAGGCCCCAAGGTTGGAATTGAGCAACACTGAACAATGAGTCACAACATAGAGCTTGAAGGAGAGGCCCAAAAATGAAACCAACAATTGCTGGCCGACCACCATGCCAAAGTGTCCTCCCATATGTGTAGAACAAGGATCCAAGGTTGGAATTTGGCAACATTGAACCAAGAGTCACAACATAGAGCTTGAAGGAGAGGCCCAAAAATGAAACCCACAGTTTCTGGCCGACCACCATACCAAAGTGTCCTCCCATGTCCCCTCATCACAAATATGTAGCTTTGGTTGGAAGAAAATACCCCCAAGGTGTTCAACATTGGCCCGGAAGTGAGAAAAACGGGCTCCGGAGGAGCGAAACTGGTTATCTGGGATAATTGCTGGCCTCCCACCCCCCAGTGATCTTCCTGGTGTTGAAACAGAGGTACCTGCCAAGTTCGAACAAAAACCAATGAGAAATGAACGTTCGGGGCCAAAACCGAGCAATTCGGGATCCCGAAAATGGGTCTTGGGAAGTGGTGTGGCGGCAATAAGTGGTCTGCGACCCAGTGTCCCTCGGAATGACAAAACAGAGGTTCTGCCAAAATCGAGAAAACGGATGCGAAATGAATGCTCGGACCAAACCGCGATTTAGGGTCCCAAACCGCTGAGCACCGAAGTGGCATCTGACCTGAAGTGGCATCAGGCCCGTCCCTCGGAATGCTAAAACAGAGGTCTCTGCCAAAAACCGGAGAAAACGGATGCGAAATGAATGCTCGGGGCCTAAACCGCGCGGTTCGGGGTCCCGAAAATCGGCTGTAAGCACCGAAAGCGGTGTTCGGCCACGAAGTGGGCATCAGGGGCCCCAGTGTTCCTTGGAACTATAAAACAGAGGTGCAAACCAAAAACCGGAGAACTCAGAGATGGTTGGGCGGTCCCGAGCCGAGGCATACGGCCTAACGGCTCCGAAAACCGGGAACCGGGCTCCGAAATGGGAAGAATGGCCTACGGCCACGAAAAGTAGCTCACGGCCACCGGGAGATAATCTACGGGACCACTCCCTTCCCTCAGGAAAGAAAACAGAGAAAACTGAGTCTGGTCCGCAAACCGAGACAAGGCATGAAAGAGAATTCGGAAGTCCGGAGGCGCAGGCCGACTCGAGACTTCGAACGAGCATGATGCAACATCACCAAGCGCTCAATCGGTGACGTCTGAGTCTTGAGGACGGTCAAAAATTGGGTGTCTACACCTGGACAAAACAACGGCATCCGAGTTATCAACCCCAAGAATACTGGACTCCAACTCAGAAGAACTGGAATCTGATTCCAACTCGATAGACTATGTGGAATCAGATTCCAGCTCACTACTTGATTCAAAACTACTAGACAAAAAGCCCTCCTCTAGTTGCCAAACGAGGAAGGGTGTAATAGATGCATCCAGAATACCATTGGAAGGGTCCACACCTGATTGATCTCCGATCATGGAAACGATGAAGTCACTTCCCATGCTCTCTGGTTTGATCTGAGGATCCGAAATGAGACAAGCCAACGTTGCTCCTATCTCAAGTTCATTGTCATTGGACTCATCCTTCGTACTCTGTTGTGCCTCAGCAGATAGGTCAGTCAGTTCCTCTGTGGCTTCATCCTCTTGTAGTTGTAGGTTGAAGAAAATCTCAAAGCTGGGCAAACGCCGCTTCTCAGAGTTCAACTGTGGTAACCCTGTTCCATATTATGCTAATTGGTGTTTATTATGAGTATGATTATGTGTTTGATGCGACTTTGTGTGCCATTTGTATGAACATATGTGGTTTTGAATTTCTATCTGTTCACCGTAGGAATATCTGTTCAACTTACTATTATAAACTGAAAATTGAATGCCTTATCGGCCACAGAAACCGAAATTGACTACGCCATTGAGATTAGCGTAATTTTTAGAGCCTACGGTGAAATTTAATTGAAAATTGATTCGGATCAAAATAATTAGATTCAGAACGATTAATTAAGTGCCGTTAATTGGCTATAATCAAATATGATTAGGAGGGGCTATATAAGGGCCATTATACACTCAATTCCTCTCTTTTTATTCAACATTGGCTGGAATTATGCTCTAGAGAGAGAGAGGAGCTGAATCTAGAGAGAGAGGGGGCTCAAGATAGAGATTCGGCTAAGGAACTTGGTGATCTTGAAGCTACACTTAAGAATTGATCATAATTTGGAAGATTAAAGCTTTTAGGTGAGTAATTGGTTATGAATTCATGAGTTTAATATTGTAATTTTGTGAATTCAAAGTTGTATGATGATAAAGAACATGAATTGAGTTGGTTTTGATGAATTGGAAGTCAATGTACACATGCATATAGGAAATTGCCATGGATTTGTATGTTTGAGCTTGAAATACATGATCCATGTTGAATCTTTGATTGAAGTTCATGTTTTTAACCATCTCTTCATCATCTAAGTTGAGAATGAGAGTTATATTTCACATACATGCACAATTCATAAGAGTATGTGTTTTGAATGTATGAATTTGTTATGTTGGAAATAAGTTTGGTGTAAATCGAGACATGCATGTGATTAATTTGCGAAATTGAGCTTCATAATGTAATAAATTTAGTGTTGGATTATGTTGATACATCTATATGTGAAGTTTGAGCCATAATATGCAAGATATGTTGAGTTGAATGCAAGTTTGAAGCTCAAGAACAATTTTGGATTTTCCAGAATTTGGGATGTCCGCTCGAGCGGGGAAGTTCACACTCAAGCTCCCGCTATGTAGAGTGACTTTCAGCTCGAGCGTCCGAATTCACGCTCGAGCGTAAAAATGAGGCAACTAGTACTTTTGCAGACCTAATGGGTCTGCTCGAGCGGGAAGGTCCACGCTCGAGCGGGGACTCCTATTTCTGAAATTTTGTAAATATGTTCTGTGTTCCATTTTACGCTCTCTCTCACTTTTAAGTACTCTTAGGCATGCATTAAGCATTGTAAATGAGTTAAAAGGATAAGAATGAAGCCTAAAGAGAAATATGTGAATTAAGAACGGATTGAATTGTTTGTGACCCATTGTGTTCATGGAATGTGTAGGGTCGAGCTCCAGGGCAAATCATCCAACCGATCACTGTGAGTAATATCTTAATAAAGATATCTGAAGTATGTTATTTGTTCAATTACTTACTTCTATATAAGTCTTATAAGTTCGTTAATATGAATGAAAGAACGAATGGGCCAAAGGCCAGTCTGACATGAATGAAAGAATGAATGGGCTAGAGGCCAGTCTGACATGAATAAAAGAATGAATGGGCCAGAGGCCAGTCTGACATGAATGAAAGAATGAAAGGGCCAGAGGCCAATCTGACATGAATAAAAGAATGAATGGGCCAGAGGCCAGTCTGATATGAATGAAAGTATGAATGGACCGAAGGCCAGTTTGACATGAATAAAAGTATGAATGGGCCAAAGGCCAGTTTGACATGAATGAAAGAACGGATGGGCCAAAGGCCAATCTAACATGAATGAAAGAATGAATGGGCCGAAGGACATTTGACATGAATGGAATGGGCCCGAGGCCATTCGATGTGTTTGGAACCGCAGTTACTTGACCTATGTCTATATATATATTAGACAGAAATATGAATTGGGCCCAAGGCCGTTTGGTGCATATTGTTCTAAGTACCGTTCATGTAACTTCTTTATTTGATATTATTCACTGGATTTTCGCTCATGCTCATTCATGTATCTGTAGGTGAGCCAAAGGAGGTCCAAACTCAGCCTCAGTGAAGTTTGTGAGAAACAGCTAAGGTTTTGAAGAGTTAGCCATACGTCTCACGCGCGAGACTTGTTTTCGCCTTTTGCTAGTTTGCTATATTTTGTCATGTTGGCGAGAACTTTGGTTTACAGTTGTATATAGTTTTGATTGGCTGACTTAGACTTGAATGATCCTGTATGTACAGAACTTTGTGCTGTTACATATCTTGATGTGAGTTATTAACACGTGTATGTATGGATTGTTATGACGTGCCATGTAAGCACAGCTCTATGGACAAAAGTTTGAAATTGCTTCCGTTTGGCCCCTTTACTCTGATAAGTTATGTCTTGTTTGGTTTGAGGCCGTAGGTAATCTCTTGATTACTGACCGGTTATGTCCTTAACCCATAGGGGCTGTAATAACCCCGACCTGTAATTTGCTACTAATCAGTAATTAAGGATGTTAATTAAGTAAATAAAATAAATTACGGGATTATTATGTAAATTGCATGAGGTTTGGCTTTCTATCTGTCACTTGTAGAAATATCTGTTTTGAATTCCGCTTTGATATGAAAATTAAAAGTCTTATCGACATCCGAAACCGAAATTGACTACACCAATGTGTTATTTGGAATTTTTAGAATCATTTGGCAAATTTTATTAAAAATTGATTCAGTCTAATTCGTTAAGTTGCGCTTGGCTAGCTTAATAATCCAATTAATGCATTTTTGACATCATAGCTTTATATATGGGCCTTAAACTCCTTTTGAGCTCATTTCTTTTACCCCTTAGTGCAAAAATCTGAGAATACATTCTAGAGTGAGAGTAAGACTCCATTTTAAAGAGAGAGAGAGTGTGGATTCAAGGAAGAAGTGAAGAATTTTACTAGAGTAGCTCAAGTTTGGCAAGGATCTTGTGTAATTGAGGGCTTTTGGTGAGCATCTAACCCATAATTCATGAAGAAGTTGTGTTATAAAGATGCATTCATGGAGTTGTTAGGATCATTTGCATGTAATTTACATATGGTTGTGAAGAGGATGGAGGATTTGACTATACTTCCACTTGCATGTGTATATATATGTAGAGGTTGTCATTTGAGTTTGATTTTGAGCATCTAACTTATTTTGGGAGTTATTTGGTGCATGCATGTTAGAATCACCATGTTTAATCATTGAAATTCATGTTTTGAATTACATGCGTGGAGTTGATAAGCTCAGATTTACTAATTTCCAGAGTTTTGGAGAAAACAATTGTGTGTTCTACATGCATGAAAGTTTTGGTTCTAATTTTGGTAAATTCATGGGTTTTGACTAAAAAGAATTGATGAAAATCATACATTCATGTTTATGAATAAATTTTGCAAGTTTATGAACAAGCCATGCACGAATTTGCCATTGAAATTGCTTTTGGAGCTCAAACCCCTGTTCTAGAAAACCTAGATTTTGAAGGTCGCTTGAGCGAGGATTTGCCACTCAGCGGACATTCGTGCATCCAAGATTTTTTTGAATTTTACATCCGCTCGGCGGAAGTTCACGCAAGCGGAGCTCCATTGTCTGCATTCACTCGGCGCCGAAAAAAAGCCACGCTCGAGCATGGACCTCATTTTCAGAAATTTTGCCTAAGTGTTCCAAGGCGTATTTTGGCATCCTCATTGCATCTTAGGCATTCCTAAGCCTTAATTAAGCCATAGTAATGAGGTTATGGATTAGAAACATACTAAGAAAAGAATGTACTAAGTCCCGAGGCTGCAAGGGTGTGTGTGTTAAGTTAAGTAATGTGTTAAAAATGATCATGAATCAACGTAATGAAAGCTAAGCTGTATTGGCCACATGAATGTGTAATGATAAGATACGTTTGTGTTATGTGCCTTTGTGTTTATAGGTCAACGTCCGAGAGTTGATTGACCGCTTACTGGAACCACTGTGAGTAACGTTATCGTAAAAATATGTTTATATGAATTATGTTCCAAATGAAATGTGATAAGCTATGATTTCTGAAATGATATATGTTTTCGTGAACGAATATTCCATGTTTGAAATCTATTATGGCATCCATAGATAGTCCCAAGTCATGGGGGACGACATGAAAATGCGGGTCCATGACATACAAGTAATTACGAGATCTCGTTAGCCACTTCATTGTGGTGATATGTGTTTAATCGGTATCCGGAATCGATTACTCTAGTCGGAAGACGTTCTGTGATGTGTTCTATGGAATGTACCATTATTATGTTCTGATATGAGAATGATTATGCTCTGATCTGTTTTTCGCTTATGATATGTTCGGATTTCGTTCACTAACCGCTTTACCTTAATGTTATTCACTGGGCTTTAGCTCACTGTTTATATATATATATATATATATATATATATGTATATAGGTGAACATTCTGGAGTTCAAGCCCGAAGGCTTTTGCCTGGTGCTGTGTTTCTGTTGTCAGCCAACCACTGCGCCTTACGTGGAGGTTCCCGAAGTGTCCTATGTTCAGTCCTTTGGGTTCTGTATATGTATAAGACTTGATTTAATGTTGTTGGCTGTACTTAAAATACTGTAATGTGTGTGGGTATAACGTATGGTTGACTATCGGATATGTATATAAAGTTTTAATTATTCTGTTTCATATAAGTCAGCATAGCTCATTGGACAATTATATTTATGTATTTGCTTCCGCTAGCCCCTTAATTTTGTTAATTTGTTCAGAGGCCTTCGGTAATCCAAGGATTACTGGCCGGTTACGATGCTAAACCTATAGGGGCGGGTTTGGGTCGTGACAGGGGCGGGTTCGGGTCATGACATCAACCATGGCTCAGGAAAGCCGCAAAATGGGAAGTCTTCCTCTTTCCGGACAAAACGGCCGTTTAGAGTTCCCTGAATTGGTCTATGTACAAGCTCATCGTGCTTCCCACTTTGCTTAGCTTTAGCTCTTTCCGCCATTTCCTTTCCTTTTCTCACCTAGTCCTCTTTGGTTAGCATATAGCCCAAACCAAAGGCATGAGGGTTATGTGGAACTTCGGCCAGTATAGTAACGCCTTTCCGACCGTTCTTTCCTAATCCCATCCCAGGTATATGTTGTAGCTTGTTCATAAGGTAGACTAATTGAGCACTAACGTACAACCCCTCATCAATAGCTAAGATATCTTGCACCATCCAGGCCTCAGCCAAGGTAAAACCAGAGAAGAATACATCCTCGTCACCGTGTACAATCTCCAGTACTAGTGTAGTGACCTCCAGCAGAGGATGTATAGAAGAGTTCGCAAAAACAATGGCTACCCCTTTTCCAAGAGGATACTTCAGTAGCTGATGCAAGGTAAAAGAAACAGCTTTTACTTGGTGCAACCAGGGTCACCCAATTAGAAAGTTAAAGGTAGCTAGGCCAACCTATGTTCTGATCTAAACTATTTCCATCAGCTCTTTACTCGTGTTGTCGTAAGCCCGGATCACCTGGGTCGTAGGTACAAAGTCCGCTGGCTTCAAGCCAATAGCATAGGCCGTGCGTGATGGACAAACATTAATTGCAGACCTAGTGTCAACCAATACAACGGGCACCCACTTCTCTCTACATTCGACTGAGATGTATAGCGGTTTGTTATGCTCAGAGCCCTTGGGTGGCAATTCTTTATCAGTGAAGGTCAAAGTCGGTGAAGCGCCTCCTGGGAAGACAAGTCCCACTAGTTGTTCTGGAGTTATGTCAATGGACAACTTGGCCTTATCCATTGCAGACAATACAGCTTGTCGGTGCACGTGCAAAGCCATGAGCAACCCCTAGATAAATATGTCCGCTTGGATCTTCTTCAACTACTTCAATACAGCCTCCACCTCTAACAGTTTGTCTTTCTGTTTTTCAGCCTCTTTGTCCTTCCAGATGCTTCTGGTTGGTCCAAGTGTGGGGGCTTGAAGTACCACCTGCTCCTAGTCATGTGATCCACTTCCTCAGAATACCAAGTATCGTTTGGCAGATTCTGTCCCTAATCTTCATCAGTGTGGGTAAGGTGCAAATCATCATCTTCCCACCATATTCCTCGGGCAACCGTCAAGCAATTGTCCAATTCCGTTGTAAGTATTCCACATCCACATCACAGTCATTCCCCGCAGGGCTTTTGGCTTTTCCAGCTTTCAGACTATTCTCATCCTTTTCTTGTTTAAACCGTTTCAATGCGGCCTTTTGCTCTGTATCAGCTGTACTAACACTACTCAATTCCTGAGCAAAATTCTTAGTATCGGTGCTTTCCGGCAACTTTCCTTTGTCATCGGCCGTTCCAGCCCTTGCAACAGTTCCTACTTCTGGCTGTTCCATCTTTGGTTGAAGTACGTCATCCACATCAGGTTTATCATTGAGCCACCCTGAATTTTTCGTCGACCTATTTAGATCGAACCAATCAATCTGTACATTTTCCAGATCTTGCTCATCATAGAACTGCATATTGCTAATGTCTTCCTCAAGGTTAGCTAAATCATCCAATCCCTGGCTCCGGCCATCCTCCCGGACCACATTAATCTCCACCCCTGTTGGCAACTCCACCTCTGGTCTGGCCTGATTAGTTGGCATAATATAGCGGCACGGGTTGTATTCCTCCTCAGTTAAGTCCATAGATCCCTTAGGCACTGAACTGACCAAAGCTAGCCTGCCTTCATCTACCACAGTCACCACCACAGGTTCGGGTTGGAATATGGACGCGTTCATCATGCACAAGTTTGTGCTTTCTGGGATGAACAACGCCGAGGTAGGTGGACAAGGGTGACGTATATACTGGGGTCGTAAGGGACAACTAATGTATGGATGAGATTTACTTGCCGAGGTGGAGGGACCTGGTTATGTGGTGGGAGGGGGTTTGTAGTGGCGTTAGGCTTTTGAGGAGGCGCTATCACCTTATTGTCAATGAGATCCTGAATCTTATGACGCAATCTGAAGCATAGGTCAGTGTCATGACCATACTGTTGGTGGAAGGCGCAGTACTTGGCTGGGTTATGTTTCGGGAGAATAGGATCGGGTAGGGGGCAAGGCTCTAGTGGCTTCAGATGCCTTTTTTTGATCAGGACTCTTAGGGCTGCGGATAAGGACATGTATAGAGGGGTGAAGACCTTTTGGTCTTGGGGTTGGTGTTTCACAGTTTGTGAGGTTGTATCGGATGTACCGACAAAGGGGTTAGTAGTTTTCGGTGTGGTGGTGACCATACCAACCTCAAAAGGCCTTGCACTACTAGTCGTAGTAGCATTGGAATTGCGTGTGAAAGCCCTCTTAGGTTGCTCTTTCTCATAGTCTATCAGACCCTGCTTCATTGCATCCTCTATCTGCACCCCTATTTCATGGAGGTCAGCAAAAGTAGACAGAGGTATGACTATCATCTTTTGTAACAGCCTCGGTTGCAGATTACGGACCACCATTCTGATCTGGTCCTTTTCAACCGGCCGGGTGGTCATTATGGAGGCCTTGCCCCTTCATCGGGTTACAAAATCGAAGAAGCCCTCTTTCGCCTCCTGGCGAGTTGCTTCGAGATCACGAGTTGTGACCTCTATTTGAGTGTTGTAGGAGTACTGTGCTATAAAGGTCTCAGCCATTTCCTCCCAGTTCCTCTTCACAGAGTCTTCAAGCTTAGCATACCAAATTTCTGCTTGGCAGGCGGTGACTTCTGCTTGGCGGGTAGCATCCAACTGCATATTCTCAATAGTCAGTTGAAGTTGGAGGGGCATTTCTTCTATGTTGACTAAAGGGTGCTGATATATTAGAACTGGTGTGTACTCTCTTTTCGAAGTGGAAGCAGAAAACTGGACTTCGCTGAATGAAGGTAACTATCGAACTAGTGAGTTATGCCTGACTTTCCTCCGTCTTGTAACCGGGGGTAGCGAAGCAAACACTGGTTGTCCTCTTACAAGATCCCCAGATCGATAAAGTCGCTTTACTCGAGTCCAGAGTGCTTGGGGGTAACTGCCTCGTTTGAAGCAATCGTGAAAGGCTCTCTTGCAAAAAAAAGAAAATAAAGCAAAAAGAAATAAAAATCAGAAACCACACAGCACCTCGGCTCAGACAGAAACAACACACAGTTGCAATCTTAAGCTGGATAACTGTACTCAAACACTGATTTCTGCCTCAAAACTGATACCTAGACTTGCAACTGACACTTACATTCCTGTAGAATTTCACTCTAAAAGCACATATCAAGCAAGTAAGAGCCAAAGCACCTCTATGATAGGGTAGGGTTACCTTGTCCTAAATTCGTCAAGAGCTAGGGGTTCACTACGCAAACAAGCGGTCTCATACAATCTTGCATTTGGGTGAGCAACCTGTCCTAGTTTGGAACAGTCTCTATGACTTCCGATATGCAACTAGGCCGATTGGTCAAAAAGGGTACCTCAACAGGACTACCTAATATATCTCTCACACCTAACACCAAGAAGTGAAAGGAGGATCAAACGGTACAGCGGTAGTCCAGATCCAAGGGTTGTATTCCCATCGTGGCAGAGCCCGCAACTGGTCAGCCTTTTGGCAAGCTTTTCCAAACAAGCCTCTGGCAAATCGCTCAGGAATAGCAGACGGCAAACACTGTGACTTAGGCACACCAATGCAAATGCAAATGCAAAGAAACACATAAGTGTACATAAAATAACATATCATGAGTTCGAGTCAAGTTCTCTAAGTCCCCAGCAGAGTCGCCAGAAACTGTGGACTCGCCTTTTTCCGCGCCCCGCCTTTTGGAAAGGGTTGAAAAGAAGGCCTCACAGTTCGGGCTCCCACGGTTCTGAATCTAGTCTCACAAGTGCAATGTGAAATTGATAATCACCAAAGAGTCCAAATCAGGAAAATCATTTTGGAAAATTGATTTTGAATAAAAAATGCCAAAATTATACTGCTTCGCCAGATACAGAGTCCCCACCTAAATATTTTATTTTGGAAAAATTTAGGAAACCCATGACTCATGCCAAAGGTCACGTGTCCGTCATCACCAAAGTTGCCTCGGCTTGGGAACTTAGGTACGAGAGGGGAAGGTCCTGAAATGAGCATCTCTGCTCGCCTGATCAAAGATCGGCCTCTACTAATCATGATATGTCATTTTATAAACATTATGTGTTCTTATTCCGGTTATTAGACTAGCTTTACTATATGACGCGTACAAACAAGTATAGACTAGTCGCAAGACTTGGAACAATTCAACTCATATTTTTTTGTGAAAATGGTTCGAATTTGCCACTCTCAAGTGGGATTAAAGATGCAGATTTGCCACCAAACATAGTGGGCTTAAAACATGATTTTGCCACAACAAAGTGGGCTTAAACCGTACATTTGTTGAATTGTTCCAATTCAAACAACAAGCCTTCATGTACAGGTATTCAAACAGTTTATCAAGTAAGCACATAGCCTCATGGCAAGCATGCGAAACATGGCAACATGGCAATCACACTCATGCAAGTATGCTAAAGCATAAAACTCACCGAGTACTCCAAGCCAAAACAAAAACTAGTTAGAAAGATGCATGATCTTAACTATGCAAGATGCCTAATGCAACACATGCAAGAATACAATTTAATGGGCTCGGCTACTAATATGGCATATGGATCGATTTGAACAACATGTGATTAAACACGTATTCAAAGAAGTACTGAAATAGCAATGCAGTTTGAATGATGCACCGAGCCTCGGTGCATGCAAGACAAATGAATGGATGCAAGCATGTGATATGCTAATTGAAAATGTCCCTAATCTAACCATCAAAAGCGATTAAATAAAAGGGAGAACGACGTGGGGTTGGAAGACATACACATACACACGCACATTTATTACAACATCATGCCCTCATGAAGGAGGGTCCGAATGAATAAGCTAACTAGCTACGCTAATTAAGTGAATCTATTACAAAACAAATTAATTAACTATTCTAGCTAATCAATTATTACAACATGATACTTAACTAACTATTCTAAGCTAATTAAATATTACAAAATGAATTAATTAGCTAAACACTTTAACTAATTAATTACAAAGTAAGTAAATTAGCTACCATTAATTAACTAAATAAAGCAGTTAAATGGCGTCAAAGGACAAGGGATGCATGTATGCTCGGCTTCTCCACCCGAAAATCCACCGTCTTGCCATTGTAGCCTCTGTATTTTTTATCACCAACAGTATTGCCAACTTGCAGAATGCCTCTGCTCCACCTCAGAAACACACTTGTGCAAAATTTTCATTGATAGCCGGTCGGCTACCAATGGTGGCCGGTCGGCCACCCCTTCCCTGAACTTCTTTTTTTGCTGCAACATAAAGCAAACAGAGGCAAATCAGTGTATTCTCAAGGTTTGTGTATACCGTTACTCTCTTTATCATTACACAAGCTCAAAGAAGTGTAACTTTTGGCCCTCAAACCATCAACCAAGCATTTTCCATGCATGATGGCTAAGGAACCAAACTCTTACAAGCTTCATGAGTGCAAAACAAGACTCAACAAAACCACTACCCTATCGTGCATGATCAAGGGTGATTATGACCAAGGAAAGTGGCACGTTTCATCACTTTGAGTATGAAATGTCCTATTTTCCTCGTGTTCAAATTAACGTCCGATCCGAACACATGCAATGCAACACAAAGTTGCTTTATCTTGCCTTTTTTACTTGTTCATTTTTGTTTATCCATTTTAGATTACCAATCCATTCTTTAATTGATTAGTCCAAAAGGTGAGTGTCCTCTAATGGAAAGAGGGCTTATACCACATGTGCCTTGGGCATGAAAGCGACCTCATGCCGTTGATAATGAACTCCCGAAGGAATTAAACCATTAAGCATGAATGTCCCAATTTCACACTTATGCAAACAAGGGGTTCAAAACCACTTTCAAAGTAAACAAAAGAGTGAAGAATAGAGGGAGATTGTAGAGATTTCAGTGCTAAAATGGAGTGCAAAATAACACTAAAACATGCAAGCAACTTATGCAATTCATGTTTAAGGGCCTAAAACACTAAACTAATGAAGCCCTTTACACTACAACCATGCAAAAGACTACTCATACAATACAAACAGCCCAAAACAGAGCCAAAATAGCCCAAAACAGAGGCAAAAACATGCTGGAAATAGGCTAAATCAAGCTACAAAAACATACTAGTATATGGAGCTAACTAGGAACTCAAACAAGGCACGAGGAAAGGAGGCTATCCCCTCCAATTTTGGACTCCAAAAGTAGGTCTTTGTCACTGAAAATCCTCTGAATTTTAGTGGTTTAAAGGCCCAAAAAATTTGATTTAAAGGTGATGAAAGATGGCACAAAAAGCTAGACAATTAAGTAACAAGAATGGTGGACTATCTCTTAACACAAAATAGCCTAAAACCACCATTTTTAAACCATAAAACAGAGTTTTTTTGGAGTTCAAAACCAGCTCAAAAAAAGTATAAAAAGATGGCAAAACAAGTATTTAAAACAAGCTTAAAATATAAGTGCTATACCTCTTGAAGACAAGATGCAAGTTAGAGAAACAAAACAAGCTAAACCAAGCCAGAATTCTCTTCTAGAGCTCAAAAAAGGCCTCAAGAGATCTCAACTCCAAGGTGGTCAAGTTTGATCAAGGGTTGATGTGCAAAAGTGTAGATAAACCAGACTTTAAGGCACAAAATAAGGAGAGAGAGAGAGAGAGAGGAATTTTTAGTCTAAAAATTCTAACCCTCCGAAATGGGGGAGAGCACCCCTTATATATAGAAAATCAAGGTTTGGGCTTGAATTCATCCCACCATACACGTGTATGAAGATGCGATTCGATGAGCAACAAATCGCACAAACAAACAAATATATAAAAAAGGAGACCAATGGCTGTCGGCCATCATTGGTGGCCGACAAGCCCAACTTGTGGCCGACAAGGTCTAGGGCTGGTCGACAGGTCACCCTCATCTCCAGGCAAGAGATAACAAGGTCTTGGTCCAAAAACATGCACAAAACAGCAAGGTTTAGAAACTCAAAGACAAGGCGTTCTGCCGAGGACTTCGGGCGCTCAAAACAAACACAAACAAGCACAATCATCAAGTACACAAATGATGACATCCAAGTCTTGAGGACGGTCAAAAATGGGGTGTTTACACATCCTACCTTTTAGTGTCAAGCAAACCGTTGTGCCTCCCTTAGAGGTTCCTTTTGAGTCCAACTCTAAGGCTTTTGGGTGATTATAAATTCACCTTTTTGTAAAGTGACCAAGTGACTTATAGCTAAGAGCTTTTGTTTTTATACTCTTTTTGGAAATGTGTATACTTTTGGTGCATGTATATGATGTGATATGGAATGGGATAATGTTACAGTATTGCATATAAAAGTTTGTTTATTCACTTTAGTTCACAGCTCATTGGACGATGTATTGTGATTTTATTGGCTTTCGCCAGCCTTTTATTATTTACTGTTAAGCAAGCCTCTGGTAATCTCATATTACTAGCCGGTTACGACGCTAAACCTACTGGGTGGGTTTGGGTTGTGATAAAAACAATACTCGATGGCACCTCTAATTTACCTTTCGGAGGAATTGCAACATGCTCAAAAGGATACACCATGTTCAGAGTAGCAATTGGGATACATTCACACACTGGAACACAGCTGCAAGCTTCTAAAACAGAACCTTCCTCAAACTACTCGGGAAGAAGAAGCCCCAAGTAGCATTAGGACACAGAGGAGGGCTACCGACCAGTTGCTGGCTACATGGGGAGGCTGTCGGCCGGCTGCCGGCCATCACAAATCCTTGTCGGCCACCAATGTGGCCTGCCAGCCACCGATGACAATTTCGGGGCAATTTGGTCCTTTTACCTCGGGTCTTTAAATACAAGCCTCAAAGCTTCATTTCCTCACAACCTTAGGTCTGAAATTGCTCTCACTCTTTCTCTAGACACGTTTTCTCTCTAGATCCGAGCTTTACACGCGTTTTTCAACGCCCCAGGCACACTTTATTTGTTAAAAGTTCTTTTCCTTTTGAACCGATAAAAATTTGTTTTCAATGTTTTTTTTCTCATTTTCACCCTTCTAGGCTTGTTATCCTCGAGTTTCTCTCAGGTTTCACGAACTTTTTCTGACTTTTGACTTTTTCTTCCATTTTCTTTCTCCTAGGGTTGACTTTTTCCAAGTTTACCCTATTTCTCCATTTTTCTTCACTATTCACCTACTTTTCACACATTTTCTAGATGGCAGATGATTTTTCACATGACGGGCCCCCTCCAAAGATTCCCTCGTATTCCCACCCATTGTTGAGGCAGAAGAGCCAATCATTGCCGAGGCTGATGAGGCGGCTGAGGGCATCGAGGCCAACCTTGAGGCAGAGTTTGAGCCTAAGCTTGAGCCATAGCCACTACCATTGAGGATATGGCCTTTTGATCCTGCGAGGTACCAAATCTGTATGCATATCTTATCACCCGGAGACATTAGGCGCTTCAACGACTTCGGTCGTGGTGTACCAGAGGACCTCTTGTTGAGGGAGCCGGCTTCCCACCTTTCATCAAGTGCCACTGAGGTATGAACTTTATTCTCATGCATTCCTGCCTTTTTTTAAACTGCATTTCTTGCACTGCCTTTCATCTAACTGTACTTTCATCATTGCTTTAATCTGATTCATCTGTTCTTTGCCACAGGGAGAGTCTCGTACCTATAGAGGGTACAGAGCTACTACTGTGAGAGATTGGTATGACGAACTCCCCATAGGAGTTCGTGACATTGTGGACGAGACTAGCTTCGGCCTTTTCTGCTCTAGCCTGACACGGGTCATTGCGAGCCGTCCTCTTCTAGGCGCGCTTATGGAGAGGTGGTGGGATACCATAAACTCCTTCAACTTCTCCACTGCCGGGGAGATAACGATGACTCCTTACGACTTTGCCATAATCACTGGCTCAAGAGTAGGGGGTGATCCAATTCCTTTCGACACAGACATAGGAGAGTGACAGGCTATCTGGATCGAGCAGCCGACCAGCTATGGTCAGATATAGTTGGTTCGCTGAACAGTTTCGAGGGAGCGAGCCAAAGACATTAGTGGAGATGGGGCAGTATGCCAGAGGTTTCTTGATGTTTGTCTTTGGTACCACCTTGTTTTCAAACAGGTGGAACACTGTGGGCTTATATCTATTGAATGCCCTGGTGACCTTTCCCTGGGTACGCTTCTATGACTAGGGTGGAGTTGGCCTCGCCACCCTGTATGGCTATATGAGCTCTACTTCCCGCCTGAGGGGAGAGCTGATCGAAGGCTACTGGCGAGCTTGGAAGGTATGCATTTCAATTCCCTACTTGCACTTTAGATTTTCTGTTCTATATTTTTTGCTTTATATCTGTTCAATACCTGTGCTTTCTACTTTGCACTTTCTATATCTATTCATACCTTGTGTTTTTTGCTTTGTACTTTTTATATCTGTTGCTTTGTACTTTTTATATCTGTTCATACATTGTTGATCACATATTACTGTACTTTCCTTGCAGCTATGAGTTTATGCTTATTTCCTAACACTCGCCCTAGAGCCTATGGAGGAGTTCCTCTTGGCAGTTTACTACTCGAGGCGGTATGATGGCAGGTATCAACGCAGGAGCCGCGAGTCTTTCGCATTCATCCGCCATTACTTTGACACAATAGCCGCCTACAAGGTAACCCAAAACACAGTCATTTTTGCTTTACAACTGTTCTGATTCATACTTCAACAACTGACAGCAACTAACAATTTGTACACTTTCTATTTGCAGATCATGTGGCGGCCTTGGGCCATAATGCCGGCTGGGGTACGGGACCAGTATGCAGGGGCCTAGGCCACTTCTCATTTTTGGATCCTGCTTGAGGGTCTAGTCTGCCGGGCCTGGTTCCTGAGTGAGCGGTTCGTTCACCAGACCGTGGGCATGCCGGATCCGGTCGTTCTGATGCCACCTCCGAAGTCTATAAGATTAGCAGACAGCCTATCCGTTGATGCAGTCACTCAGTTCATAGTGGGCTTAGATGCTGATTACTTTAGAGCAGAGGGCGACTATGCGACCTTTATTCAGACCTACCTCATGCCACCTTTAATAGGCACTTGCATAGGCGATGGGGCGAGGGCTCCTACGGTGAGAGAGCCGACTAGGGCCACCAGGACCCGTGCTAGAGGGGCTCTCCCTACAGGGTAGAGCACCCATTGGCCATAGCTTTCCACCGCTCATGTCATTGGCGGCATCTTTGCTGTCGACCTCGATTAAGCTTCATGTTGGTGACACGAGCTTGTCGGGGTTCGAGGCTCGACTCAGGTATGGACCACACCTTACAATTTGCACCGCATATTTCATTTCAGATATGTTTATTGCAGACACTGATCATCCAAATACATTTGCAAGCATCCATAGAGTACATGGGGAGCACTCTCGAGCTGATAGCCTCGTTTATGGGTTTGGTACAGAGAAGGGAGACGCTGCTCGGTCTCCACGGTATCCAGGTAATTTCTTTAGTTTGCACTTCATGCTATCAAATTTCTACAAATACATTGGCATTTCAACCATATTCTTTCCCAAACTACACCGATACATTGCATTGGCATGCTGCATTCATACACTATACTCATACTGTATCTGATATCTGCATATCACTTATTCTGTATACTATACTTGCATCTGATACACATATTATAACTGATATGTTGACAACTGTCTTTTTTAGATCCTATCTGTACTGATTGCTCCAAGGCATGGCATGGCAAGACCACCAAGACGTATTACCTCCTCCAAAGATGGCAGGAGGAGGCAGAGATAGGGGCACCCGAGGCCGAAGAAGCCCTTTAGAGCCTATCTTGAGGGATGACGATGCTGAGACTAGTGGCTCGGAGGAGGCAGCGAGTTGGCATTCTGAGTCATCTGAGAGTGGAGACGATGATACTGGCTCGGGTTCCAAGAGCGGAGGTGATAATGCTGAGACTGGTTCTGGGACAGAGAACAAAAACGATGCCGGCTTTGGTTTTGGCTTAGAGGCTGATTCAAACAGTGGCTCTAATGGAGATAGTGCCCCCGAGTTCTCTTCTTTGAGGAAGAGGACGAAGAGGGCTCTCGGGCCTGAGGTGATTGGCGCTGATTTTTGATGATTTTTGCTTAGTTTCTTTTTGTTTCGTAGCACTAGCACATATATAGCCTCAGATAGGTTTTATTTGCTTTGAAAACTTGTACTCCTCTTTTGTAAAAAACCATGATCGGAATAAAACCTCCCAGTTTTTATGAAAAGTGTTGTTAGTTTTGCATCATGAGTACCATTTTTGCATGAAATGGACATGGAATCGAATTGGGCAAGTACGCGCTTGATTGAAACAATGTTCTTAATCGGGTAATGAGCTGACCAATAATTGAAATACAAAATACAACATACAACTCGATAAACAAAGTAAAAATAACTCAAAACAAGAGTTTAAAACACACGAAGATGAAAACAAAACATATGCTTCCAACACTGCTCAGCATACAAGTGGTCGGCAGGCCTTAAAAGAAGGCTGCCGGCTAGAGAGGGAGCTTGTCGGCCATAGAGGGTGGCCTGCTGGCCACCAAAGTAACCTGTCAGCCACCTGCTGACTATCAGATGTGAGAATCGCCAGATTGTTGACAACTGGCTTCCACTCACAGCCTTATCTCCTACAAAAGGTTCAGCTTCGTGATTTCTCTTCAGAACTTCATCTCAGCTGCAATTTCTTTCACCAATGGAGCCATTTTTTGCCGAAAAGCTCTCGGATTGGATTGCGACTTTAGTCGGTATGGAAAAGGTAAATTTTTGAGGTTTTGGCATAAATACACTTTTTTCATTAAGTCGAACTTCACTTTGTTTTTTGTTCCTTCATGCTATGGCTCGATGTTGGGACCTGATTACACTTCTTTAGCTTCAGAGAACAAGAAATGTGCCTGACAATTAAAGAATTTCAGGCATTAATGAAATCTCGGCGTGATGAAAAAATCATGCCTCAGCTTTGTTTTGGCCACACCCAAGCTTTAGGACGAATGTGTGGGCTTACTCTGCATGAGGCTCGATCTTTGGCCCACAACGGAGAGCTGGACATTCCTAGCTTGATTTATCAATTTTTCGACGTCGGTGACAGATGTGACCTTATCTGGCGAGGTTTTCGGTAACATGCCCTCTACTTACGTATGCTTGCTCATTTTCTTCTTGCCCCTAGCTTTGGCGGGTCCAACATTCGGTTGATCGAAGTGGCCCGAGGTCTGAAAGAAGGCAAAAGTTGTATTGGTTTGGCACTAGCCGAGACCTTGATGGGCTTAGACGCCTTTCATCGGTAAGAGACTACCAGATTCACGGGGAGTTTAACACTTCTTCTGGTATTGTTTCCCACCCTTTCTCATATGTGTTTCTCACATCACTCGACACTCGTGCTCTATTTTTCTCTCAAAGCCCTTTTCTTACTTTTCTCTCAACATACATCTCTTTATTCTTTAATCTCTCTTTTCTTTCATCCCTTCTCAAATGTGGCTTATGGATAAGCTGAAGGTAATGGACTCTTGCCCTGAGTACTCAGCTCGAGGCTATTTCTTCCGCCACCGACTAGTGGATTTCCCGAATGAGGGATGGTGGTACAACTAGATGTGCAACAGGTCTGATGATGACATAGTTTGGAGTTGCCCCTAGCTAATGAATTACAACATAGCTCGATAGCCTGATATACAGTTGATTGACCTTACGCACTGTGTGTTCTATTTCCATTTCTGGTTCAGACATCAGTTTGGGCACAATCAGACCCGCCCAGAGGAGGGGATAGAGTACCCGATTTCATTTCCCATCTGTGGTTCACACTTGGCTAGGTACCTCACTGCTTGGAGGACGAGAAAGCTTCTGGCCCTTATCCCTAGTTTTAGTTGTACCCTTTCTGGTGAATACTTGGCTTGGCTTAAGGATGAGGCATAAACCGGGCCCACTTTGGCTTCAGAAGCTTTCACAAGCATGAGCGGAGGACGTAGGAGCACCTGGCTCACCTATGTCTCTAGTTTATTTCTTTGACCTTTCTTTTCAAGTTTTTTTTTTGAATGTAATAAAAGCAGCTTTGATTTGTATTAGAGAGTTGGAGAACTTTTATGTTGAAATCAATGAAATTAAAGTTGTAAGCACTGAATTTTTTCTTTTGGTCCAAAAATGGTCTAAGTCGTAAAAGGTGAAATTTGAACAAAATTAACTTTTATCAACACTTTTCAAAACCATTTTCGAAAGGATCACCACTTGACATGCACGGAATCAATTCTCAAGATGTACAACGCCAAATCAAAAGATCATAACTACCCCTTGATTGAACTCCACTACTCTGCATTATACCCAGCTCTTTTCTTAGAGTAAAGGTCACAACCGAACCCTCAGGTAAAGAACAGACAAAAATGACTTGATCGATCATATGGACAGGACAGTTGAGCTGGAATTGATTACAGCCAAACTTCAGGATAAAGTTGCCTACATATCCCAAAGATGGGAATTAGGCCTTACATAGTTCGGTTCAGGTTCACTCGAGTATTAACTTTCTCCTTTTGCGCTCTAACTTTTGCCAATATTGCCCTTTAGGATTTTCAACCTTATGAGCTCAATTTTTTCTTATTTCTAATTTTTCATGCTCTAACTTTTGCCTAGGTCGCCATTTCGGATTTTCGGCCTAGCGACCCTCTCAGGGACAGTATTTCTTCAATTTGTCCATGTTGATCGATTGTAAAAATTCCAGGCCATCCAAGTCCATAAGAATAACAGCTCCACCCAACCAGATAGCTTTGATGATGTAAGGACCAGTCCAATTGGATCTGAACTTGCCCCTAGGGTCATGAATGAGAGCTCGGTTGTCTTTCAACATCATATCTCCCTTTTTAAGATTCCAGGACTTAACTTTCTTGTTAAAAGCCCTAGCAATTCTGCGTTGGTAGCCTTGGACGTGATACAATGTTTTCAGCCTTTTCTCGTCAAATGACATCAACTCCTCGAATTTGCTCTGTTGTTAGTCCGCCTCTATTATTTGACACCCAACCATAACTCGCAGTGACGGCACTTGTATTTTAATTGGCAAAACAACCTTCATCCCGTAGACGAGAGAATAACGAGTTGCCCCTGTAGACGTCCGGATTGAAGTTCTATAGCCCCAGAGTGCGAATGGCAATTTATCGAGCTAGTTCTTGTAGGTCTCAACCATCTTCTTGAAGATATTCTTGATGCTCTTGTTGGCGGCTTCAACAGGTCCATTGGTTTGCGGCCGGTAGGTCGATGACTTATGGAAAGTCACATTGTATTTCTCCAACAAGTCTATAACCTCTTTCTTGAAGTGGGAGCCATTATCTGATATAATCTCGTTTGGGACTCCATATCGACAAATAATATTGTTTCTGATGAACTTGGCCACATGCGATGCTTTCAACACTGCATAGGACTGAGCTTCTAAACACTTTGTAAAGTAATCAATTACTACCAAGATGTATTCATACCCATTCGATCCTTTTGGTGTGACTGCACCGATGACGTTGATTCCCCAGACTGAGAAAGGCCATGGCGAAGTCATGTTGTACAGTTTTGATGGCGGAATGTTTATGCGATTAGCATGAATTTGGCATTTGTGGCATCGCCGAATAAAACCAATAGAATCTTCCTCCATAGTGGACCAGTAGTAACCTTGCTTGAGAATCTTCTGGGCTAGCATCACTCCGTTCATGTGTGCTCCGTACTCTCCCTTATGGATGGCCTCTATCAAGCACTTTGATTCCTCGTCTTCGACACACAACTTGTGTATTCCCAGATGACCTTTCTTGTACAGTTCACCTCCGTAGATGATAAATTGGACGTCTATTCGCCGTATTCCCTCTTTGCCCTTGGCATTTGCCCTTGTTGGATAATCTCCTTCTTCAAGAAGTTCCAAATATCATAATACCAAGGGTTTTTGTCTTGCGCTTCATCTATTGCGGCGATAGTTTCATAAACTAGCATGTATTTTTGCTCAATGATAATCGGACGCATCTGGACTCCTAGTGGGATGTCTACTATAGAAGATAGAGTTACTAAAGCATCAGTGAACCTGTTGTTCTCTTTCAGTAGATGCGCGAAAGTCAACTTTTCAAACCTAAGAATCAAAACATCCAAGGTCTGATAGTAAACCTCTATCTTTTCAATCTCCATTCGCTTGAGAAACAACTAAGTTTGAGTCCCCAATAACATCCAACCTTTTTGCCCCTAGTTCTAAGGCGGCTTCTAAACCAGCGATGCATGCTTTATATTCTGCTTCATTGTTGGACACCTTGAACTGGAGTTTGAAGGCTAAAGGTATATGGGAGTCGTCGGGTGCTATCAGCAACACACCTATCCCATAACCGTACTGATTGGACGCTCCGTCAAAGTATATCGTCCAAGCCTCCTCCTCAACTTGTAGAATGGCTTCATCTAGGAATAGGTACTCCACCGCTTCATTACTTCTACTGGGTGATCTATCAGGAACTCCGCTACAGCTCTCCCTTTGACTGACTTGCGGGTAACATACTTGAGATCAAATTCGGAGAGGAGAAACAACCAACGAACTAGCCTATCCGTAAGCGCTGTTTTCTCAAAGAGATATTTTATGAGATCTAATCTTGAAACCATGATTATGGAGTGAGCTAACAAGTAGTGCCTTAACTTCCTGGTAGCCCATGCCAATGCTAGGTAAGCTTTCTCCGACGGAGTATAGCAGGTCTCATAATCCAGCATTTTCTTACTCAAATAATAGATGACTTTCTCCATCCCATCCTCAGATTCTTGAGCAAACATGCACCTCATTGTGGTGTTTGTCACTGACAGGTACAAAATCAAAGGCTTCCCTGGCTCTGGCGGTCATAACACTGGCGGATTCTAAAGATACTGCTTAATCTGCTCAAAGGCAAATTGACATCGATCATTTCATCGGAATTTTTTCCATTTCTTCAGGAGACCAAATAATGGTTCACAAGTCAAGGTTAATTTGGAAATAAATCGTCTTATGATTTGCACTTTACCCAGAAAGCCTCGCACCTCTTTTTCAGTCCTTAATGGTGGCATTTCTAGAATGACTTGATTTTGGAAGGATCTACCTCGATACCCCTCTGTGTCATCAAAAAGCCCAGCATTTTCCCTGCTGTTTTGCCGAAAGTGCATTTCTGCGGGTTCAACCTTAACCTGTATTCTCTGATCCGTTAAAAGAATTTTTTCAAGGCGGTGTAGTGGCTCTCTCTTTCTTTAAACTTGACAATCATGTCGTCCACGTACATCTCGACCTCTTTGTGGATCATATCATGCAGAATAATGGTCGCAATCCTTTGATAGGTAACCCCAGCATTCTTCAGCCCAAACGACATAACCCGATAGCAGTAGGTACCCCACGGCATAGTAAATGCAGTTTTCTCTCTGTCCTCGAGCGCTATCAGAATCTGGTTATACCCGAAAAACTCGTCCATAAAGGATAGCAATGCATGGCCCGCAGTGAAATCCACTAATTCATTAATGTGCGGCAAAGGGAAGTTGTCTTTCGGACTGGCTCTGTTCAAATCCCGAAAATCCACACACACCCAGATTCTACCATCATTTTTCAACACTGGGACGATGTTGGCCAACCAAGTCAGATATTCATATACTAACACGAAACTTGCCTTGATCTGCTTGGTGACCTCTTCTTTAATTTTCAACGCCTAATCTGGACGGATTCTTCGCAACTTCTACGTGACGGGTCAGGCCTCGGGGTCAAGTGGGATCCGATGCTATACAATCTTAGGATCGATTCCAGGCATGTCTTCGTAGGACTACGCGAAAACATTTTAAAAATATTTTAATAAAGCGACCAAGCGCTCATCCGAAGACAATGTGGACCCGATCTGGACTAGACACAGATTCTTCTCAATACCCCCATTAATAACAATGATCTCATCAGCACAGGGTTTTGCAAACCTCTCATTCTCTCGATTAATCAAGTTTTTCAAAACCAAAAGAATTCCTTTTTCTTTGTTTTCATTAAAATTCTAAAAATCTTGGTCAATGTAATAAATAAGCGGCACAGAGAAATACTCAGAATCGGTAGCGTTCTCATTCATAAGATCCAGCTCTTCAATTACAACCGACTCAAAAGCAAAAGAAAAAAAGGATCGAGACAAGAGCTTGGCAATCGGGTTATCACCGCCAGGAATACCAAACTTGGACCCAGAAGAACTGAAATCTGATTCCGATTCCATAGATTCTGTGGAATTAGATTCTGGCTTATCACCAGACTTAGAACTAGATAGGTAGCCCTCCTCTAACTACCAGACAAGAGATGGTGCTGCAGACATATCCAAAATGCTGCTGGATGGGTTCACACTCGATTGGTTCGCGATCATGGAGATGGTAAGGTTATCCTCCAAGTTCTCTGAGTCAGCCGGAGGATCTGTAATGAGACATGCCAGCGCTGCCCCTACTCCAAGCTCGCTGTTGTCCAAGTCACTTTCCATGCCCTTTTCAACTTCAATACTTGGCTCAGCCTTTTCATCAGCATCATTATCTTGCAACTGTAGATCGAAGAAGATTTCAAAGCCAGGGACACGCTGGTTCGTAGAATTCATCCAGGGTTCGGGAAAACCGCAAAAGGGGAAATCTTCTCCCTCCTGAACGAAGCGGCCATTTAGCATTCCCCAGATTGGCCTTTGGATAAGCTCATAGTGTTTCCCGGCCTACTTGGATCTAGCTCTGCCTGTCATTTCTTCTCTTTTCCTTATCCAGTCCTCTTTTGTGGGTACATAACCCAGACCAAATGCATGTGGATTGTGTGGTACGTCTTCTAATGATGTGACGCCTTTCCTGCCACTTCTTCCAAGTCCCATTCCTGGCACATGTTGTAGTTTGTTCATGAAATAAATAGACTGGGCGCTAACATATATGCCCTCATCTGCTGCCAAGATGGTTTGCACTACTCGGGCCTCAGCCAGAGTGAACTCTGAGAGGAAAACATCCTCCTCACCATGTGTGATTTCCAATACTAGTGTAGTTACCTCTGGCGGGGGATGGATGGATGAATTCTTGAAAACAATCGTCATTCCCTTCTTGTGAGGGTACTTCAACATTTGGTAGAGGGTGGAGGAGATTGCTTTTACCATATGCAACCATGGCCTTCTTAGTAGTAAGTTGAAGGTGGCCGGGATATCCAGGACATAGAACTCGACATCCTGTTGAGTTGGACCTACTTGGACTCTGATTTGCACTGTGCCCATAACCTCTATGTTTGTATTATCATATGTTTGAATTACTTGGGCCTTGGGCACAAAGTCTGCTGGTCTAAGGCCAGTTGCATAAGCTGTGTGAGAAGGACAAACGTTGATAGCTGAAACGATGTCTGTCAACACCATTAGTACCCATTTTTCCTTGCACTCAACTGATATCTACATGGGTTTATTGTGAGCTGAGCCTTTCAGCGGCAGTTCTTTGTCAGAAAAGGTCAGGGTTGTCCCGGCACCACCTTGGAAGACCAATCCCACAAGCTGTTTAGGGGTAGTGTCAATGGACAATTTAACTTTATCCATTGCTGACAGTACTGCCTGTCGATGTACGTGGGAGGCCATGAGAAGACCCCAAATCGAGATGTCAGCTTGTATTTTCTTAAGCTGCTTCAACACTACCTCCTCTTCCAGCTGCTTCTCTTTCTGTTTTTCAACCTCTTTAGCTTTCCCAGATGCCTCAGCTTGATCTAAGTGTGGTGGTTTGAAATACCGCCCACCTTTTGTCATATGATCTATCTCTTTTGCATACCACGTGTTGTCTGGGAGGCACTCACTCTAGTTTTCGTCGGTGTGAGCCAGAAGTAGATCGTCATTCTCTCACTATACACCTCCGACAGTTGATAAACAGTTGTTCGACTCTATTTGGATTACTTTCACATCACAAGTTTCCCCCGTAGGGTGTTGGGTCATTACTGCTTTTTGGTTATCTTCAACTCTCTCTTGTGCGAACTGCAGTGTAGCTTCCTGCTCTGTGTCCATAGTACTCACAGTGCCCAGTTCTTAAGCTAAAATTTCCATTACAGGGTTCTCCGACAGTTTTCCCATTTCATCAGCGGTTCCGGCCACTACAGCAATTCTTGCTCTCTTTTCCTCCGGTTTTGTTTTAATTCCTTTCTCCCTGTCAGGTTCATTACTCAACCACCCAGAGTTGTCCGCTGATCTATTCAAATCGAACCAGTCAATTTGCACATCCCCTTGATCTTGTTCGCCAAAGAATTGTAGGTTGTCTAAGTCCTCCTCAAGTTTCACCAAATCATTCAAACCTTGGCTCGGGCCATCCTCCCTAACTACATTGGCCTCCACTATAGTTGGCAATACCACTTCCTGCTTGACTTGATCAATTGACACAATGTAGCAACTTGGATCGTACACCCCCTCAGACAAGTCCTCAGAGCACTCATGCAACGAACTCTTACTCACCTCTAAGGCCAGCCTCCCTTTTACTGCAATTGTCACCACCACAAGTTTAGGTTGATTTGCAGACGTATCCATCATGCAAAAATCTGTGCTTTCAAGAATGAACACCGTCGGTCTGAATAGGTGGGAAGGGGTAATATATACACTGGGATCGTAGGGGATGGCCAATGTATATATTAGGTTTAGGTTGTGAGGTAGGGGAACTTGATTAAGGGCCAGAAGGGGGTTGGTTGTTACATTTGGTTTTTGGGGAGGTGCGATCACCTTATTGTCAATGAAGTCTTGAATCTCGTGACGCAACCTGAAGCATTGGTCAGTGTTGTGACCATGTTGCTGGTGAAAACACAGTATTGTGCTGGGTTGTGTTTCGGTGGAAGAAGGTCAGGTAGTGGGCGAGGCTCTAATGGTTTGAGGTGCCCCTTTTTGATCAACACCTTCATGGCTTACGATAAAGGCACATAGAGTTGGGTAAAGGTCCTCTGGGATTGGGCAAGGTTAGTTGAAGTTTGTGGAGTTGTGTTTGCAAAGGGATTGGCGGTCTTAGTTGTAGTGGTGACGACGCTCATATCCGATGGCCGCGCAACTGTGCTACCACTGGTGGTAGCATTGGAACTACGCACAAAAGGCCTCTTTGCCTGCTCTTTCTTATCAATAATTAGCCTTTGTTTCATGGCATCTTTAATTTGAACCCCCATCTCATGGAGCTCGGTAAATGTAAACAGAGGTAAGACGATCATTTTCTACAGCAACTTCTTGTGCAGATTGCGGACTACCATCATTATTTGATCTTTCTTGGAAGCCCGTATGGTCATCATTGAAGCTTTGGCCCTCCACCTCGTCACGAATCTTGAGAAGCCCTCCTTCAGCTCCTGGCGCGTTGTCTTAAGATCATGAGTTATGACCTCGATTTGTGTGTTGTACGAGTACTGTGCAACAAAGGCCTTGGCCATTTCATAGAATCCTCTAGCTTCGCATACCATATCGTTGCTATTCCCGACATGGTCTAGCCAAAGGGTGAGAGCTTCTGCAACCTGGTCAAGCCCATCAGCCGCAAAATGTCTGAAAATAGCCGAAGATGAACCATGGGGTGTCTAGAGTCATCAAATCTATCGATGTATGACATTTTGAACCGATCTAGTAATGTCATTGTAGAGTCGGCATACCCGTCTTCTATGTCGGGAATAGAGTTAACACCTTGTGCTCTCTTGAATAGCTTCTCCAGCTTGTTGACTTTAAGCACAGTTGGGTCAACCTCAAACTCAAATGAAGCCTCGGTTTGATACACAGGTGCTTTGGAGGCTTGTGGTGGAATCGGCTCTGCTAGATTTCCCTGATTTGGATTGCCCTGATTTTTAGCATGGGCAATGACTTCGGGTGTTGGGATACCCGTAGGAGGTGTATGAGATGCAGGAGCTGCTATCAGCTGTAGTTGTTATTGTTGCAGCCTGTTTATTACCTCGGCTGTGACTGACCTCGACTTTGTCGAGTGGCGTCTTCTTTATAGTTTCAATCATTTCTTGAAGATGATGAATCAATTCCTTGATACTGACTGGGAGATATTGTGCCATCGGACTAGGCGCGTGATCTTGTACTGGACTAGATATAGAAGATTGTTCCTGAGCCTGACTAGATGCAGGTGAAGTGAAAGGTGACTGCTGTAGAAATTGGACTGATGAACTCTGCCTGACTCTGCTCCGTCTAGTAACCTGTGAGAGCGAAGTAAACACGGGGTTGTCCCCTAACAAGATCTCCGGCTTTGCAAAGCCTTCTGACACGGGTTTAGAGCACTTGGGAGACATCCGAATTTTCTGAAATTATGGTGTTATACTACCTAGCAAAAAGAAATAAAGCAAAAAGAAAGCAATAATCAGAAACCACACAACACCTCAGTTACAATGTTAACAATACACAGATGTAATCAAAGTTGTAGAACTTCACTCAACACTGAATTCTACCCAAAACGGATACCCAGCTTACAATTGATGCGCACATTCTTATACAATTTCATTGTAAAGCACATACCAGCTAAGTGAGAGCCAAAACATCCCTATGAGGGGGTAAGGTTACTCTGTCCTAGTTTCGTGAGGAACTAGGGTTCACTATTCAACAAAGTGGTTTCACACAATCTTGTATTCGAGTAAGCATCATGTCCTAGTTTGGAACAGTCTCTATTGCTTTTCGATATGCAACTAGGCCAAATGGTCAGAAGGATACCTCAAACCAAGTGGTTTCACGCAATCCTGTATTCACCAATTTTATTATTCCATTTTAGATTACCATCCATGCTTTAATTCATTGAGTCCAATGGTGAGTTTAAGTCCTCTAATGGAAAGAAGGCTCAAACCAAGTGTTGTCTTAGGCATGAAAGAGACATCATACCGTTGGTAATGAACCCCCTAAAGGATTAAACCATTAAGCATGACATCTCAATCTCATGCTTAAACAAACAAGTAGTTTGAACCATTTTCAAAGAAAAACAAAAGCCAAGAAATGAGGGAGGTTGCAGAGATGATTAAAAGTGATCACAAGTATGGAAAGCCATCAATAAATGCAATCAACTCAAATAAGATGGTGGTTAAAGCTTAAACCACCAATCCTATGAGGACAATTACACTATAAGAATGCAAAACAAAGCTCAAATGCAATTATCAACCAAAAATAGTGCTAAAACAGTCTAAAAACAGTCCTAAAACATGCTGGAATTAAGACAAAAATAACTAGATTAATAAGCTAAAACATAGCACAAGCTAGGCTAGTAAGCAAGACACAAGGAGAGGAGGCTAATTGTTCCAAATTTGGACTTCAAAATATGATTTTAGCCACTGAAATAACTCTAAAAAATAGTATTTGAAAGCTCAAAAACAGATAGTAAAATGATAGGAAACACAAGGGAAAAGACTCTTAAAACAAGGTAGAAAGAAGGGTGAACCACCCCTCAACCTTTAATGGCCTTAAAACCCAAGCTTCAACCCAAAAATACAGAGTTTTTATAGCCCAAAAATAGTTGGAAATTTGCAAAAATAATAGCAAATAAAACAAAGTAACAAGCAAAGCCTTATACCTCTTGAAGAGAAGACCAATTCTAGGCAACAAATCAAGATAACACACCCTTCAAGAGCTTAAATCAAGCTCAAAAGTACCTCAGCTCAAAGATGAGAAGGTTTGGTTATGAGTGTATAGGCAAAGGTTAAGGATATGTAGGCAAGCGTGTAGAAATTTGGAAGAGAGAGAGAGAGAATTGTAGAAAGAGAGGAAAAATTTGCTCTAAAATTTTTCTAACCTTAAAACATGAGAGGAAGGCCCTCTATATATAGAAAATATGAATTTCCCTCAAGAACATCCAGCCCTACACGTGGGAGCAAATGCAAGCATCTATGCAAATAGCTGGCACAACTATCACAAAATATCTACAAAAGACCCTGTAGCCAACGACCAAAAGTGATGGCCAGTAGCCCAAAAAGGTGGCCGGCAAGCCACCAAGGGTTGCAGGCTTGAAAAACCAAGGTTTAGTTCAAGAATGAGGAAACAGGGGTGCAGGGTTTGAAAGGGTCAAAGTTGTGACATTCCGCTAAGGACTTTGAGCACTTGACAAGCATGTAAACTCATCATTGGATGTGTATGCGATGACGTCTAAATCGTAAGGGCCGTAAAAAATGGGGTGTCTACAAGTAATATTTTATTTCCCCTAAGTAGTCATAATTCAAGTCTGAGACCACTACTAACTCTGGAGTAGAGGTTGTTGTTTCACTAATGAAGGTTCAATGCAAAGCACACCTTCATGATGCATACTAGTCTATCTTTGTTTGGTAAACTCTCTTGTCCTTGTTGATATTAAAATGAGTGGGAGATTGCTGGACAATTTTAATATCTTTTAATTATTTATTTATTTTGTTCATGAATCTCATTTTGTTTGGTGAATGGAGATTCATTGTTTATTGGTGACCTTTTATCTTATTCATGAATTGAGATTAATTGGCAGTTCATGAATTTGGTGGTGAGTTAATATTTGGAGACTCTCCCCTGTTTTTAGTCTAATGGTTATTATTATTTTTTGGGTATAAATTATAAGATCCTAGTGGCCTATAAATAGTTCCTCTCATCTATTATTTTCTACACCAGCTATTGTTTATACTTGAGAGATTACTAGCAAAGAATGGTGTTTTTCTTGATAGAGGTTTGGGTTCACCATCTTGTGCAGAGTTGGCCTGAACCATACGACAAGTGGTTGGGTTGTTGTATCTTGGAGGAGACAAGTCATAGTTTCGTGACTGCTACATCAGTATTTGGGTTTTTCCTACCGCAGTGGACTTAATCTCCTTAAAGAAAACGAGATATCCGTGTCTTAGTCTGATCTATTTGTATCTCATTTTATTGGCATTATTTATCAATAAAATATAATTTTTCTGATATTTTCACCAACAATTTATACTTACGTATAAGACTAAAGTTACAATTAAAATTCTAATTATACAATTATGTATACAATACATACAAACATGTTAAAAGAAAAGTCAACATCTTACCAAAATTTTAATATCTGCCACTAATATTATATAAATGTATTATCTATAGTTAGCTATTTTTTATGTATAAATAAAATTAGATATTGTTTACATTTTTAAATATATAAATTACATATTTATCTTATTTTTTATACATATTTTGACATTATTTAATGTATAATTATATATTTATTATATTATTTAAATAAATATTAAACGAGCAGCTAACGAGCCAAGATAGCGAGATAAGTTTTAGTATGTATGAATTTGTTTATTAAGATTTTAATGAGTTTGAATTCAAAAGTAATAAAAATTTAACGAATCGAATTCGAACGAATTCTTACAGAGTCGAACTCGACCTTATTTACCAACAACCCTTCATTGCAGCCCTAATTACACATATAACATGTTTGATGAGTACATCACATTTACTAAACATGACCTTAGCTTATCATGTGATCTTAAAAACCTTTTATGAAACTCATCAAATACGTTGTGTATGTTGGTTGACTCTCATAGTCGGTTTGGGATGCAAATGTTTTAATCAAAAAATTACTGAGGATGTCATTGTCAAAACAAATCCTCAATGAATGTGAATTTTGATTGAAGGTATAAATTAGATCATTGAATCAGTTAAACTGTTGTGATCATAAACCTAAGTTATGTAAGTGCGTTCAACTCTTAATTGTCTTGTAAAAAACAAATATACTTTTGTTATAGATATATACATATTCAAACAATTTAATTTTTTATATGAATAATTTATTTTACAAATTTATAATATAAACTATTTAGATTTTTAAAAAAGGCTTGAGACATGAGCTATATTGAACTTCACAACAGCCTGTTATAACCCCAGTCACAGCATAAATTCATATTTTTTTATATTGTTGTTATTAATATTTAATTATTCATATTTTTTTATATTGTTGTTATTAATATTTAATTATGAAGTATAACGTTAAGGAATTGGCTTTCTGTGGTCCGGATGTTTTTGGAGTCAATTACGTCACGGATCTTGCTTTAATAATGTAAATATATATTATTTATAAAAAAAATTAAATTAATTTAATAATCATAATCTATTAAATTTATCATATTTATTTAAAAAAATAAAATAACAATAATTTTTAAAAATACTCCATTTTTTTTATGCAGCTCTTGGGGGTCGTTTGTTAACAATTTTGTTTTTTGTTTTTTATTTTATGTTTTCGTTTTCATTTTTTTTAAATTGAAAACGAAATTTATTTGGTATAGTATTTTCAATTTCAAAAAAATAAAATTGATTTTAAAGTTTTTAAAAAATTTGAAAACACAAAAAATTATTTTCACTTGATTTTAAAACAAACTCTCCCTCTCTCCTCTCACTCTTTAGCTTCGGCCACTACCATCGCCACCGCCACCACCGTCGACTACTGCCACCCCTCGCTATTGGTGGGTGGCGAGCTTTGACCAATCTTCGACGACTCTCCAATGAGTGGGTGGTCATGTCATGATCTTCGCCCACCTCGTGTTCTCTAATGACATCCAACCACTAATTCCGTGCAGACACTTTCGATTACCTATTGCTACTGGTCACTACATTAGTCCACCTTCCATCTTTGGCCACCAAATCTAGCAACTCATCAAATATATTTCACTAATTTTTTTATTTATTTTAAAAATATTTTTGTACAATAAAAAAAAACAAAAATCTATATCTTATTTTTTATATTTGAGGATTACATATTTTAGCCAAAAAATTTAAAAATCACTATAAGTTATCATATCATTCTCTATATTTTTACATATTTTTTTTATAAAATGTTAAAATTATTAAAATAACTTATTTTCAAATAAGACCTGAAAACTGAAACAAACGAGGCGTTAATAACACCTCTATGCATCACCACAACTATGTGTGAGGACCAATTAATAACTCTTGACCAGTGGCAAAAAAATTACACTGTATTTGGTTTGGTTTAGTTTTGAAAGATAAATTTTTGAAAAGAATTTTAAAATTTCAAAATTTATTTAATTATATATTTTGAAAATAGTTTTTTAATTTGAAATTAAATAGTTTGGGGTAATTTTTTTTTTTTTTTGTAATTGAATAGATGAGTGTAAGAGAAAAAGTGATTGATTAATGTATAAGATGTGAGAAAAAGAGAGATGAGATAAAAAAAAGTGATTGAAAACAATTTTTAAAAAATTGTAAACCAAACAAATTTTTATTTTTGAGCTCTAAAAAATTATTTTGAAAACTAAACCAAACAAGACGTTAATGGCACAAATTCAATCCAATATTTGATGCAATTCTTCTGATGTATCAGAGTTGTACTAAAAAAAATTATTATTTATAATACAGGATAAATTATAAATACATATTTTGAGATTTTTAAAATACAAATTATTCTTATAATTTGAAAAATTATAAATATCTCATTATTAGAATTTTTTATTTAATAGAATTAATTAGAAAAATAAAATTTATAATTACTCTTCTATACAATAATAAAATTACTTAAATTATTCATTGAAACACATTTATAATATTATTAAAAATTATTAATTATCTTCATGATTTATTAAGAATAATATATAATTTTTAAAATTACAGAAATTAATTTATATTTTAATCAAATCTATGAGGTGGATTTATAATTTATCTTATAATATAATTATTTTATGACTGTCTTAATTATTTACAATTTCTCGGCGTACTTTAGCAGCAAACGCCACGTCACCGGAAACCCAAGCTCGACACGCGTCGATTGGCTACCCATTTTTTCTTTCTTTCTAGGGTTCGAGTCAGCGTAAATCTAAACCTGCGCTAGTCTCCCCTGTTTGGCTCGTTTCTTTCCTTCACTTCCCGATTTCTGGCGAACTAGTTAAAATCAAAACCCTCTCTCTCTCTCTCTCTCTGCGCTTTCTCTCTCTAAAAGTATCTCTCGGAGTATATCCCCGTCAATGGCGCCTGCAAAACCCTAATTCTAGTCCGCCGCCTTTGCCTCTTCAAGCAACAACACCATAGAGCCCGAAATTTTCTCTCATACCTGTAAGTACTTCCAAAGTGAATTGATATATATATATATATTATGGCAATCATCGCACAAACGTAGATGAATTTGAATTCGTTGGTAATTTGTGCCGTGCTGCGTCAAAAGATCAAATTTTTGTAGATTTTTGTTTGGTCTTGTAGCTTTGTTTATTGAATATTGTGTAATTCGGTTGGTGATCTTGTTGGTTACCGAGAAACTGAGGAGCAGAGAGGAAAAAACTGGAAAAACTCGAGTTCGGAAGAAAATGGGGGACTGAGTGTGTGATTGAATCACAACGTTGGAAATCTTGAAGAATTGATTTTTGTTCTGATATAATTTCATTTGGTTTCTCAGTAGCCAAGCGGAGCTTTCAAGATTAATGCCACGAACTGGGTTTTCTGCGTATATTGCTTGTATGTAGTTGTCTTTATTGCAGTATTGGAAGTTCCAGGGTCAGGTGGGTCTTTGATTTTTAGGGCTTCGAAGGTCTTTTGGAATTGATTGGTGTTGATAGAAGCTTGACAGAATTTGCACTTTTCTGCAACTTTACTTTGGAATTTTGGTGGGTGTTGTGCCGTTTCTGAGGTAGCTCTTGTCTTCCTCACTAATGGCAGAAGACGGCCCTTGGATTGGCGGGCTTTCTTCTGGATTGGCTGTGGTATTGAACGGTGACGACGGTGGAGCGAGTTCTCAGAAGAACCGTCTCATTTCTTCTTGTAACGATTTTGGTGACCAGTCTGTGGAGCGAACTCTCGAACACATTTTCGATCTCCCTTGCAAAACAATTAATCCGCTGACATGTCCACTTGACACTAGCGTAGTTCGTTCCATAATAAAGAATGAGTTCATGAAGTATCATGCAAATTTGGACATGGTCATCAGAAATAGGGATGGAGTCTCTGCTACCGATGATGGTTGTGGACCACTTATTGTTGCAATTGAAGAATCTAGCATCTGTGGTGATTTTCGAATTGTCAAACCGCCTCTGCTTCTGGAAAGCCAAGCCATGTTTAGTAGTGCAAGGGCCAATTTCTGTGTATGGAAAGGGAAATGGATGTATGAAGTGATTCTTGAAACTTCTGGTATACAACAACAGCTTGATGGGCAACTTTGTCTTGCCCATTCACTGATCAAAAGGGTGTAGGAGATGCTGATGATTCTTATGCATATGATGGCAAAAGGGTTAGTAAATGGAATAAAGAAGCTGAGCCTTACGGTCAGTCATGGGTTGTTGGTGGTGTAATTGGATGTTGCATAGATTTGGACCATGATCAGATATCATTCTATAGGAATGGTTCCCCCCTTGGGGTAGCATTCAGTGGAATTCGCAAGATGGTGCCTGGACTGGGGTATTATCCGGCCATTTCTCTTTCTCAAGGGGAACGGTGTGACTTAAATTTTGGGGCTCGCCCATATAAATACCCAATTATGGTTTTCTTCCCATGCAAGGTCCGCCATCTACAAGCCTCCTCGCTACTAATTTGCTGGATTGCTTATCGAGGTTATTGGAGATGCAACGCATGGAGAGGACAGAGTTCAGTTCTGTTGAGAAATTCAGAAGATTGAAGAGGTTTGTGCCATGTGAAGAGCTTTTCTACCCTGTCTCTCGTGGGATATGCGAGGAGTTTTTCTCTGCACTTGATGCAGATGTGGTGAGCATAGAGTACGTAGGGTGGGGTCCACTTCTGTCTTTCATAATGGAAGTCTTTGGGGGGCATCCTCCACATGATTATATATGTTTGGATAGGGTACTTGATCTCTTATTAGAGTTTCAAAGGTCAAGACTGATGTTCAAGCATATCATAAATGCCCTCTCATGTGGTTGTAAAATAGCGTCACTGGTTCTGACAGAGTGCCCATACTCAGGATCATACCCCTATCTTGCATTGGCATGTCACATTCTCAGACGGGAAGAATTGATGGCACTCTGGTGGAAATTGGAAAATTTTGAATTCTTGTTTGAAGGGTTTCTATCAAGGAAGAGTCCCAACAGGCAGGATCTTCAGTATCTGATTCCTTCTGTTTGGTGGCCTGGTTCATGCGATGATATATCCTATGAAAGTAGCATGATGCTTACTACCACAGCCTTATCTGAAGCACTCAGTAAGGTATGCCCTTCATGTGTGAACTAATGTGTTCAGCTACATAGATTTAACCTTTTTCTTGTTTCAATTCTCTGTGGTTTTTGGTTTATCTGATCTAATCATGCATGCAATGCTACCATCCATGCAGTGGTTGAGAAGATAGTGAAAAGAGATGAGAGAAACTTATTGGAAACACTAACTGATGAAGTTATGGGCAAGAAGAGTTTAACTAGGCATGTATTGTTCTATAAATTAAAAATTGAATGGAAAATATAACTCATCATATAATTTTTCTTACAACTTATTGTCTCAAGCCCCTGTTATGCCTAATTCTTGAACATGAATTATTGTGTCAAATCATTAGAAAATTAATTAAACAAAATCTGCAATTGCCCTTTTGTTTATATGTAATTGTTTATGATTTCTGTAGGGTTCTATGTTCTTAATAAGAGGTGGTTCATTTTAGCTATGAAGCATGTATACAGGCACTGGTATGGGCTAAGAAGCATGACACGTCGTGTCCAACATGACATGATGTGACACTCATCGAACAGTTCCCAACACTTAGATACACATGAAACAAAGCAATATACCTTGCCACAGAGCATTACGTTCATTGGGAAATCTCCATAACCACTTTCCGTGCAAAAGAAATATACCGTGCCATAATGTTACCGATGGCAAGACCCCTTTATCTTTAGGAGAGAGACAGTTTTCCAATGCTCAATGTTAATGATGGCAAGCTCCTCTATCTTTTGCAGTCTTATTTCTTTACATTTAACAAGAATGTGTGTAAACTTGCACTAGTTATTTGAAATTTTGTTTGAATTAGTTGTTGTTGGGCTTGGGTGTCCTGAATGCACTTCGTCTTGCTGAAATGTAAATGGGTCATCATTTATCTATGTAGTGACCTGCTTCTATTGGAAAATACTAGTAGACACTAGACATTGGTGTTAGCTGTTCAAAATGTGCATAATTTGTTTGTTCTGCAAGATTTTTGAATGGTTTGCTATTTGGCGTTATGGTGCATCATGATTCATATTAGCAACTTGGCTCACTTGACTTTCCTGGGTTTTTGGATGTTCCATATTGTAGATGGAATAGTGGAAAATACTAGTAGAAATTGGTGCTAGCTGTGGCTACATACGCATCCTTTGTTTGTTCTGCAAGAATTTTGAATAGTTTTCTAGTTGGCATTATGGTGCATCATGTTTCATATTAGCAACTGGAGCTCTCCTGATTTTCATGTTGTAGCAATGGAATGGCATAGGAGTTAATTTGTGCCTAACTGAAGTTTTTGTCTTTTATGTCTATAACCAGTAACAAATGTGTTCTGTTTACAGATTGAGGAGAAGCACAGGGACCTTTGTCGTTTAGTCATGCAGTTCATACCGCCTACAACACCTTCTCAGTTGCCTGGTTCAGTTTTTAGGACATTTTTGCAAAACCTTCTGTTGAAAAACAGGGGAGCAGATCATAACCTGCCTCCTCCAGGGGTTTCTAGCAATTCTGTTCTTGTTTCATTGTTTACAGTTATACTTCATTTTTTATCAGAAGGCTTTGCTATGGGAGACATCTCTTGCTGGATGAAAGGATGTGGGACCAATGTGGGACCCGATGTTGGTTTTCTCCACAGAGGTGGCCAACAAAGCTTTCCCATAAGCTTGTTTCTAAAAAATGATCCCCATCGAGTTGACATTTGTAGGCTTGGAGGATCATTCAGTCATCTAGCGAAATCGCATCCTGTAATTGGGGACCAGGAAGCAGAAATAATTCGGTGGGAGGAAGGATGTATGGATGATGAAGAAAGCAAAGTAACACATTCTAGTAGGCAGAAGCCTTGTTGTTGTTCTAGTTATGACGTTAATTTTTCAAGTATTTCGAAAAATCCGATCAGACACACAACCAAAGGCTTGCAAAGCCATTGTAGCTCTATTCCAGAGAGTTCTGCTCGTGTTGCTACAGATTACAGTACTGGAAATTTGAATGATGAGATAACAGATAAACCCAGCACGAGTGACCAATCTGAATCTGAGTTTGGTTATCGGCCAGTGCATCAAATGAGGATTATACCAATGGAGAGTTATTTGTCTGCAGCAATGCTGAAAGAAGAGGAGCTTCTAGATGCTATGCTTTTGTTGTATCATTTGGGTCCTGCTCCAAACTTTAAGCAGGTAAGATAATATTTTCTTATAAAATAATTTTTATTGGTAAATACACTCTCTCTTCTGGCTTTGGGTTTTAATAATCTGTTTGAATTTGGAATTGTTGTATGTGATACATGGATATGCAGTCTCATTACATAATAATAGATGTGGGATAGGAGATTGCCGAAAAGAGTGGAATATTGAAAGCAGAAGAGGAACACCTATAAGGTTTTAAAAAGCGGCCGCAACCGTTACGTAACGATGTGGGATAGGAGATTGCCGAAAAGAGTGGAATATTGAAAGCAGAAGAGGAACACCTATAAGGTTTTAAAGCGGAATCAAGCATGCTTGCCGTGCGTAACGGTTTTTTGGCGACCACCTTCCGGCCACGACGGCTTTTAAGTGATTGTGATTAACAGGTGTGTCGGCTATAGCGTTGCCGCAATGTAACAACAGAACGGCGTTGTAATGTACAGAACGGCCTGTTATTTAATCGTTATGTAACGGTTCCAAATTGTTTCTTTCGAAAAAACACACTAAAAAAAAAGCTGAAAACAGGGAAAGAGGGATAGAGAGAAGAGGAAAGATAAAAAGAGAAAATGAAGGAGCAAGAGATAGAGAGAGAGAAGAGAGAAGATGAAGAACATGTTATTGATTTGTTGAAGCTGTATGACCTATGCTATTCTATTCAGCTGCTATCACTAAACCATTTTGTTTGTGTGTGCCTATTTATATATTGTTTGATAATAATAATAATAATAATAATAATAATAATAATAATAATAATAATAATAAGTGTGGTCATTATCTATTTGGCTTAATTAAAATATGTATATATATATATTTAGGCTCTTATTTATTCTCATACTTTTGTTATTGTTTATCTTATATATAATAGTTAGTGATTGATTTTTTGTATAATATAAAGTCATTCATTATTAAAGTAAAATGTAAAAAACTCAGTTTATAGTAATTTAAAAATATGAAATATATTGGATCATATTTAAATATTTACAAAAATTGATCAATATTTATTTTTAATCCAATAAATATGATCATGGAAAAAAAATGTGTATCGGTAAGTTTTTTTCAAATTGTGCGTAAATAAAAATTACGGTTCGGTTACATAAATCCGTTACAATATGGCCTTTACACCTCAAGAATCAAGAATCGCCACCACTACCGTTATGTCGACCGCAACCGCTTTTTAGAACCTTCTATCAATCAATTTGCTGATAACCACTTACTATACTCATAATAGGTGATTTATAGAGTGTTAGTTGTGCCACTGTTGGTCTGTCAACCATGTGATTGTTCTTGGTTATTATCATTTGGAAAGCAAATCACTTGTATGCATTGTTTTTATTTTATCATTGATTCCAAGTTATTTTCATCAAACTTGCAACATGTTTCATATTTGTCCGATGGATACACGTGTCCACCCAAAGGTCCAAAGCATATGTGGTTCCAAAAAAAATTAGAAAATAATAGGACATGCTTGTACTCATTTCAGACACCTGTCTAGAGTGTTTAAGGTATCTCGTGTGTCTGAAAAGTGTTGGCGTCTGACCTGAACGCAGACCCTTCTTAGAAGTGTCTGTGCTTAGATTTTTCTCTTATGTTATTTGCCTTTAATTGTCTACTGGTGCTCAATGGGTTGCAAGCTTTCCTACATTTAAGCAATTGAAGTTTTATTTGTTTTTCTTTTTCCTTCTTGTTGACCTTAAGCTTGGCAACACAGTTTTGGTACTGGTAAAGTTTATCTGCTGGTGGAATATATATGATTAGTTTTTGTCTGAAATGCCATATCACAATCTGAAATGTGTCATTTACATTGTAGGCATCGTCTTACATGTCTCGTCAATCACACTCAATATCTTTACTGGAAGAAACTGATAAACAAATAAGGGAACGAGCTTGTGGAGAGCAACTAAAGCGCTTGAAGGAAGCTCGTAGTGTTTATCGAGAAGAAGTTAGGGATTGTGTCAGAAATTGTGCATGGTAAGATTATTTTTCTGGAATTTTTTATAATTGTTTTAGACTTACGTCTATTGTTTTTCATGCATCTCCTCCTTACCTGTCATTTTCATATATTCAATGTGTTTTTTGATCCGTTCCTCCGGGATTTTTCTTCCCCCCCTTGCTCACTATATGAAAATTTCTTATTAAAACATTCTGACATCAAGCACTATAATGCAATTTTAATTCTACTTCAAAGTCCTCGTGTTGCACCCATTTTGCCAGTTTTTTAAAGTGGTTGATGAATAGTTTTTAACCTTATTTATATATAAAAAAAATTCTGCTTTATTAATTTGATAATTTGCAATTTATGTTAGTGTTCTGTGTTTTCTGTGCTTGCAGTTCATCTTGTATAAGAGCATTTTCTTTTTATTTTTACTGAAATGCAAGTTGATTGGGATTTCATGTTGTTGCTAATTTATTTGAGTCTTTTGGAAAGAATTTCTTGATCAAGATGCACTCAGTCTTTCACCATGTTGAATACGCTCCAGGTTCTGAGCTTTCTCTAAAGTGGATTGTACAGATGAGGGAATTTTTCTCAGAATTGTACATTTATTCAGTTTTAGATAATTAAATTTTGCACCCTACTCGGCTTTCATTTAATTGTGAATTACCTTTCTTAGCTCCAAAGCATAGCCATGTTTTCAAGTGAAGAATATTTTGATTTATGTGGCAGTTTAGGATGGCTGTTGTTGTACAGACAACTATACTTTAGTGCCAGGGATGACGAGGTTTGTGATTAACTAGTAGTCTTGTAGTAGCTAATTTCTTAAGACAGTTGATGGTTTCTTCCTTCTGATTTACCCCCACCCCCACCCCCTATATGTATATATTTGGCTCACTGAATGAATGGACATATATATTGTCTGTTCTACCATCATGATCAGGAAATCAATAAGATCTTTCCATCAGAAGTACCATTCTAACTGCTAATTAGAATGGTGTAGTTACTCAGGATTTGTGTAGTTGTCACCCAATAGTTGCAAGTGTTCGTTCAAAATAGTGGTTGTAATAGAGGAAAGCTAAAGTGCACAGAAGCTTTTAACAGAATGAGAATAGAATACATATATATGAGACAAATGGTTGGTCTCACATGTATGGGTATGTGGGGTCAGCCATTTGGGACCAGCCACTCTATGAAAATCTTTTGTGTTTATGTTATTAGAATGTTACGATTCGTGATTCGACGGTAATTTTTGCAAAATCGATACAAATCTATGAGTAAATCTATTTTGGTGTGAATCGATGATTCACAATCGATTTACGATTCGATACACTTTTTATGATTCATACAATTATTGAAACTATTATATCCGACATATTTCAATTCTTTTTTTCTCCTTCTTTTTAGTGAAAATGACATAAATATAACTTCTAACAGTGTTTAGTACAAAACTAACCAATGCATATATATATATGATTTGTTATTATTTTGGTGATCATGAAGGTTAATAGGATCCAATCAGATTTAGTCAGACCCAACATGTTTTTAACATTTTCTTTTTATTTATTTTTTTAAAAATATCTTTTAAAGATGTTTAAGGTTAAAGTAACTTGCACCATAAGTTATCTATTGGTATTTTATTGAAATAAATATAGTTCAATATTACATGGGTGAGCTTAGTTAAACCTCCACAATATATTTATTTTTTTAAAACACTTTTTTGAACAATAAGCATATATACCTTTTAAAATGTTTTTTGTTTTAAAATAAAGGTTTCCATTTAATTATTTCTTATTATTGGGTCATTGTTACTTGGAAAGGTATGTATGTGTATTATTCAAATATCAATATCATTGTTAAGTTATTGTTATTTTAAAATTGAGAGTTTGTCTTTGTTTATTTTCTTTATTAAGAATAGTCGATAAGCAATATCTAAAAAAAGGAAAAGGGAAAATGGTGATCTTACATGGGCACCTGCATCAACTTCTTACCTATTAGATCATGTGATCATCATTCAAAACAATATTTTTATTGATGTAAGTCTAAATACTTCATATTTATAAGATATATTTAACATCTAAGTGTGTAGATATATTTTTCTAAGTAATATAGAAAAACTGAGCTAATCTTTACGATTCACGATTATGTACAAGGCCATTTTGATTCACGATTTGAATCCTGATTTGACAACTAATAATCCTGAAGCTTGCTTTCATAGTTACTAGGAAAAACAATATTGGTATTACATAAACACATTTTAAATGAAGAAACCATTCATTGTTAGGTTTGAGAAGCTTCGTTTGATACTTTTTGTACTTAACAAAAAAATTCAAAATTATTATTGTATTTATGCTCTTTATTTCCTTTTGTTCGCTTTGTTTTGCCTTACAGGTACCGTATCTCTTTGTTTTCACGATGGAAGCAAAGAGGGATGTATTCAAAGATGCATGTGGCTTGTTCAATTGCTTCTGGTTGCGAGCAAAGTGGATTCAGTGTTCCTCTATATTCCGGAATTTTATCTTGAAACTCTGGTAGATAGATTATTCCTCCCTTACCCCCAGTGAGATCATTCAAATTACCATTTTGACATTTTTCTGCTGCAAGCTAATAATATGAGCTCTTATTCTATTTTTCGAAAACCTAACATTTGCATTCTTTACTTATGTTGAACTTGTTACAAAAACATATTGAATTAGTCTATCAAGGCACTTAGAGAAGTCTTGGAATTGTATGTAGATGCATTAGTTATCACTTAATGGACCGAACTCCATATTGAGATTTCAGAATATCTACCATGCTCAAACATTACTCATATTCTTTGAGATAACTAAGTAGTTGACACTCAAAGTACCCCAAATAGAAGGGATGCTAAAAGACTCTGCCATCATCATGGTAGCTATGGTCAATACTAGACTCTGATCTGGAAAAGATTAAGCTGTGCATATCACCATTGCATCATCTTCCTTTGAAATTTTACCTGTTCACAATTATTCATGAATAATTTGATAATGTCCTTGGACACCTTTTGCTATTCATTGCAGACATCTACTACACCTACTTTGGACTGAGTTTTCATTTGTTACTCTTCTATGCTATTGCAGGTTGACTGCTTTCATGTGTTGCGAAGAGTGATCCTCCATTTGTACCTACTGCAATATTTATCAAGCAAGGACTTGCTTCTTTCGTACGTCTCGATTATTCTTCCCTCTCTTTGTCATGCTTTTCTCTGATTTGTTTGGCCAGATAGTATCATTATGCAAAATATGGATATATATGGGCCATAGTGTCCGAGTTGGTGCTTAATTATTCGATTGTTAAATTAAATGCATTCATTAGCATTTACCTAATGGGTTCATAATGTTGTATGATTTCTTGGTGGAAGCTCAAAACTGGCAGCTTGCGGGGTTTTAAAATTAGCTGTTGGAGGGATTGATAACAACTAGTTTAGGGTTTTAATGGTTGTTGATGGTTGGGTTTAGAGCTTGATTGGGACGGTTCAGGGCTGAAATTTGGATTTTTCTATGGTTGTGAATAATAATATGAGAACAGTAGTTGAGTGTGCAAAAAGGAAAAGGAGGACAAAAGGAAGAAACGCTTTGCCCTCACAAGAGCTATACAAATTGACACAAGCATAATCTTGAATTCTCATATATTCTACTTTGCACTTTGTAAAATAGAGCAATAACATAGATATTTACACACAGCTAGACGTCTGTTAATTTCTCTAGAACTGTAACTTAATATTAGGAAATTAAGAAACTTTGATGAAGTGGAATATTCTAGATGTAAACATGGCTCAGCATCCTATCCATGGACCCATTGCATAGTGCATGTCCAATAGATTGCAAAATTATCAAAGTAACATTCACTACTAAAACCTAATGAAGGATAAATAAAATTTTCTAGCAGCATCCTTGATCAAATAGATATAAATGAAGACTAAAGATTAATAAAAATTGCCTATGCACATGGTAGCTTAGTTTTGGGGAAGGGTTATAACTCTTTCTTTTATTCTCTCTTTGTATATGGACAACATCTGCTTGGCATCCTTTGATAATATATCTTTACTTAACAAAAACTTCATTCCATGGTAGTCAAAACATGCTTTTTTGTGAAATACCAGACTTGCTTCTTTTCTTGTTGGCGTACTCAACATCACCACATAGGAGTAAGAATGCGGTGAATACATCTTTCTGGAGTCTGTTCTGTTCACAATGGACCTGGTATTGTAAGGCATACCATATGGCTGTTCCTTGTTAGTAATTATGCATAGGAGGACATTTCAAGGGGATGGTTGAACTTGGATGTCTGTCAATCATGCATATGACAGGGAAAATAGACAAATGACGTGTAGACTGAGTGGAATTGGATTGTCCTGGGAATTTCTCTTGATAAACATTGAGAGGTCAGATATGGGATCAAAAGGGTTTGGTATTATGGAGTATTCATCCATCTCTCTGTGTGGGAAAATTGTCAGGACAGAGCAGGTTGCTTCTCATAATTTTGTTAGACTTTACATTCTTGTGGATCTTGCCTGGTTGACACTTGAGGATTTTGGCTTGAAAGTGCATCTATAATTGTGTCAGATGGATGGTAGAAGGAACAAAATTTTCTCCATGCATTCTTTCTACTTAAATTTCTTGGAATCTGGAATCATCTTATCAAAGGGTACCATTTTGTGAAATTCTTCATATACTCTCTCCATCTCACATTACTTCATTTTTGGTAGTCCCAATTTGAGTCAAAGATTCAAAAGTTAGAACATTTGATCATCATTTTCCATATTACCCCTTTTCCAAATTTATATTCAAATACTATACAAATTCCCCAAATGTTAACCAAATTAGATAAATGGCATTTTTGTAAGCTTTTTGTTCGAAGTTGCTTTTCTTGAAAAGTGTCCATGGTCAACCATGTCACACAAAATGGTATGGTGTAATATTAGTTATGGTGTGGAGTTTTTCTGTTAGAACTGTTATTTGCTATGTTGTTTGCGGCACTTGAAGTTTGTGGGTTATAAGAAACTTGTCATATAATTATGTTGTCGCATGCTATAATTTCGGAACTATAATAATGATTTATGCATTTATTTTGGAAATTCCTAAATTTATGTGTTACTAGTATGCTATTGCTTGGGGGCACCATTCACTAAATAGGTATTGCATGCTATAATTTTGGAACTATTCTAATTTATGCATTTATTTTGGACTTCCTAAATAAATTTTGGTGTTAATAGTATGCTGCTGCTTTTCTAAATACGTACCATAAGAATATCAAATTTAGTCAATTACTGTGGAGGCTAAAGTTGTGTTTGGGATGTCTCATTAATCAGGTTACTTTTGTTGTCACCCACTTTAATGATCCGAGGATATCAAGTGCGGATTTGAGGGATCTTCTTCTCCAATCTATTTCTGTCTTGGTACAGTACAAGGAGTTTTTGGCTGCTTTTGAGAAGAATGAAGCAGCCATCCAGAAAATGCCAAAAGCATTGTTGTCAGCATTTGATAATAGATCCTGGATTCCTGTAACAAATATACTTCTGCGATTGTGCAAGGGTTCTGGCTTTGGTTCTTCAAAGCATGGAGAGTCATCTTTATCATCAGTTGTTTTCCTGGTAAACTGAACATTGTGTTTTGGTTCTGGAGCTTTTTTTTCCTGCCCTGAAGTTAATTATGGAGTAACGCCCAAGCTTAACTTTTTTGTGGATGTGGACTTTTTTGTTTTTGAAGAGAGTGCTACGGGAGGCTTGCATTCATGATGAAGAGTTATTCTCAGCTTTTCTCAATCGTCTATTTAACACCCTCAGCTGGGCAATGACTGAATTCTCAGTTTCAATTCGAGAAATGCAAGAGAAATACAAGGTAGACTGTTCATCTTTGGCTAAATAATGCTATTTTAGAAATTAGAAGTACATAATATCACGTCATGTCTAACTGAGCTTTTCCAAGCATCCAGCATTAGATGCTTGTGCAGTAATTATGTTTGACTTTTATGTCTCTACCTTTTTTCATTGATAACCTATGTTACATGGAACTAGGTAGTGTATTGGGTGAGGGCGTATGTCTGCTCTCAAACCTCTTCCAACCCCAAATAGTAAAATGCTGTGCGATTTGGCTTGAATTATGTGCAAAAGTTAGGTATGATTTCATGGAAATGTACTGCACTCTTAAATACATTATATTAGATTTGTTTGATTTTAATTGTTTTTAGTTAAGGTATGATGATATGGAATAGAATTTAAATTAAATGGGATGCAGTGGGAAAAATGGTTTTCTATTTGTCTCTCCATCCGTGCTTCTTCTTCATATGGAAAGCCTTGGTAGGGTTCAACTTGGATTTGTGTAACAGGCTGATTTCCCATACATCCATATCTTGTTATCATGACAACTTTGTTTTTATTATATATATACATTAAGGGCATAAAACTTTAATGTAATTATGTAATCCAGTTGGTATCCTACATTAAAACATTTTTATTATCAAGTAATGTGTCAATGTGCAGCGATTATTACACAAGGAAGGAATGTGACGACTCTGGTTTGATGGAGCACTTTGATACAGGTAAAATGTAGGAGACTGGAGATTACCTGAAGGAGTGTGGGTGGGTCTAGGGACTGATAGATAGATACATGGAATAGATTGCGGATTGGCACAATGGTAAGGCTAAGTCAATGAGGTCAATGATAAGCATTGAACCTGTGTTGGATGGGATGGCAGTAAGATCACAGAACAGTTTTTAGCCAAGTAACCATTTGGTTAAGCTTTTTGGGTCAGCTTTTGGAGTCAGTGAACAAAAATGCTCAGCTTCTAGTGGCTGCTTTGTGGCCCAAAAAGATGCCTTTTCCAAAACTGGGCCAACCCATCTTCTTGGGAGTCAGCAGTTGGGTATAGGTAGTGCAGCTGCCATATGGATGTGTATCACACTTAAATCTGACCCTTTGTCTGTTTCAGTGAGATTTGTTAGCTGGATATTAAAGAGAATCCTATTTACTGTTTAATCACATGACCATTCCTGCATTCTACTCTTATGTCTGGGGTTTCTGCTACTTCGATACCCAGACTAATGCAGTGTAGGACCTGTTTAATTATCCTTCGGGTGATTTGGTATGCCTATATTTTGGATATAGAAGAGTGAAGTTCTTTTCCTGGGAATGCTTCAGGTTCCCTCTGCTATTCTTTATTTTAATTTTTTTTTTTTTTGTTGGGGGTTGGGGAGATAAGGTTGGAGATGATGTTATCACACTCTATATTGTAGAAAATTCGTCCCTTGGCCAAAGGCAAAAGTTTGAGAGCTAGTAGTAGTTAATCATTCTTTCGCCTGTGAAGATGTAGTTATATTCTTTTTTTTCTTCCCCCCCAACAGCCCCTTCCACTCTCTTTTATCCCCTTATATTTGTTTTAAAAATTTATTTTCAGGGTTTGGAGTTTCAACAAAGGAAATGCAGTGTCATATTTGACCTATCCTGCAATCTTGCAAGGTTACTAGAGTTCTGTACCCGTGAGATTCCTCAAGCATTCCTGTCAGGTGCAGATACAAACCTACGAAGGCTCACTGAGTTGATTGTCTTTATTCTGAACCACATCACCTCAGCAGAGGATCCTGAGTTTTTTGAAGTGTAAGTTTCTCTATGAACTCACTCTTTCCTAGCTACTGATGTTTCAATTTCTTCTTTCGGCGCTCTCTGTCAATTATTCCTTAGTTCTTATGTTCTCCCATTTACAAATTTCGGGGTTCAGAACAATATTGATATCTTGCCAGTTATCAATTGGCATGTACATGTTTTGAGGGCTGCGGTATGTCCTTTTTATTGATATTATATTCCTTGCCTACAGGTCACTAAGGCGACATGGTCAATCACTGGAGAAAGTAAACAGAGGCCTGATTTTAGCACCTCTTACTGGCATTATCTTGAATTTGTTGGATGCTAGTGTGGAGACAGAATGCAGTAAGCAGAATGATGTTGTAGGGGTGTTTGCAAGTATGGACTGCCCTGCAACCGTTCTGTGTGGATTCCAATATCTCTTAGACTACAATTGGGTTAGTACTTGTTCTCAACACATACACATATATATACGCTTACATATGGATGATTAACTTATGATTCGCACATCAAATGATATTTATTCCCAAACAATAATTTGAGTATAAGAATTGCTAATTCTTAGTTTCGCTAGACAAAGACACTTTTATTGCTAGCTTCAACCTGACATTTGTGTATGATAACTGTGGTTGATATTTTTTCTCCTTTTACTGGGTAGTCTGGATTTGGGTTGAAGGATCCTGGCCTGCCTAAGGTTGGTTGGGTTGACACTGTTGTAATGTATGTTTATAGTATCAATGTATCATATATTGCACATGGCATGCGGGTTTATGTGAATCTTGTAAGATACTGCAGTTTTACAATACAAATGATATTAGAAATTATGGCCTCGATTTGTTTAGAATGTTTATTATTGCACATTGGTTTGTTCAATTTTGTTGTGAAATTTAATTTGGTCACAATGTCCTCCTTTGTTTGTCTCTGTCTTTGTTTTTACTGGTTTTTTAAGTTAGTTCACACTCCATTCTTCAATGCGAACCATTATCATAATTATTTATTTGAGAAATATGAGCTATATTTGGACAAGGAATTCCTGCTCTTTTGTTTTTGGCTTGCTTTCTTCTGATGTGAAATTGTGAAATCATATCTGATGATGTACATATTTGGACAACCCTTATAATCTAAACTTCATGTTCACCATTCTTAACCACTTTTCTCAACATTGTTATCAATTTGCCAGACTGGATCCTTCAGAGGGGATGCTCATCTTGCGAAACTGAGGCAACTGGAGCAACTCTCAGCCCTCCTGATCAGCCGAACTGAGTCAACTGAAGTTGAGAGGACGGGATGCCAGGGAGAAGCAGATGTTAATGATATCACATGCTGTATCTGTTATGCATGTGAAGCAGATGCCCAATTTGTACCATGTTCCCACATCGCCTTGTTTTGGGTGCATAACCCGGCATCTTCTTAATTGTGAGAGATGCTTCTTTTGCAATGCTACCGTGGTGGAAGTTGTCAGGACTGGTTCGAGGACAGTTTAGATAATGTGGTTTTCTTTGCTTATTACCTGAGTTGTCTTTTGTGGAGCTGGTTGGCGATCAACAGAGTCTGAGGCCTATGTCTGAAGGGTGTAGTTAGATTATCTAAAATTATATATAATATCAGATGATAGAGAGAAGAAAAAGTGTTCAAAGAATTGCTTATTCTTAAAAAGCAGCAGCTAGCTACAGTTATATACATCAGTGTGGATGTGTTTGGGAGATAAATTGGCCAGGTTTACAAGAAACCTTGTGGATTTAATTAAAGAATTTTTGTAGGGGAAGCCGAGGGGCATTATTTTGTAAATTTGAGATGTAAATGGAAGGGTTTTTTTGTTTTTGTTTTTGTTTTTGTTTTTGTTCTGTCTCGTGCGCGACTGCACGAATGTAAACCCCCATGCACATTAAAAAGAAGTTGAATTGCCTTTTATGGAGCTTGTTACTTCCAATTTTACTGGATATTACTGAAACCTGAAGGGATCTATATATATGCTAGAAGACTTTAAACCAGTCATGATCTCAACCTGAATGTGTATGCTTCCATGTTAGCACTGTCATCAATTTGTTAATACTGATGCTTACTTTTGTTTGTGTGCTTTACTTAACTCTCACTTTTCAGTGTGCTTGAGTAAAAATGTCTCTAATCCTTCATCAAATTCATATTAGATGAAAAAAAGGGGCTAAATTTTTTTTATTCGCTTCATTAAAGATGTATTAAATCGAGGGAATCAAAGTCAGATGAACAAAATTCTTCAGCAAATTTTAATGTCATGTGTATCATTTTTTTTAATTGGTTCAAAATTTTGGAATAAGCCGAGTTTCATAATTTTAATCCTATTATTTTTTATTAAATGGTTCAAATTTTGGAATAAACTGAGTTTCATAAATTTAAGAGAAAATTAGTTTAAAGTCATTTTTTTATTTTTAGTAATGGAAGAGAGAGATCTACAATATTATTTTATGATGTCTAAGGTTCTTTAACTTTCACATTCATATATTACAGAGAAATTTGACTCAAATAAAACCTCATTTGCAAATTGAATTCATAAGGCAGAGCAAGATCTGAGAATCAAAGATGCATAAATAGATACATATATAAGTATGTATATATATATATATAGAGAGAGAGAGAGAGAGAGAGAAGGGAATCTCCATGGGAGAACCTAGAGCCGAGCTTGGTGTAAGAAGAAAGCTTCATGTCGAGATCGCCCTTGATTTTGCAAGCCTCTTTCCTCAATTCCTTCCAGCCCGACTCCTGCAATAGCTCCATAGTCGGATTCGACATTAACTTTATTTGCTTTCATAACAGGTATGTTCCAACACATTTACATATGATGGTTTTTGAGTTGGTTAAGAACTCCTTGCAAACCATCTCCCTGGAAGGACCTGCAAACCATCTCCATGGAAAGATATGATAAGTTAATTATTGTACTGTGTTGCACCGTACATAAATGCAAGGATCCCTAAATGTATCAAAATTAGCATTGTGCACATATAATGTGCCTACATAACTGTTGTTGTCCTGTTGTTGTTTACCACAAAATGCTTGTTATTGAACATCCAAAGTTAAAGTTACAGTGTTTAGTTGATATCTCTAGACCTGTAGTAGGAATTTTCTCTGATCCACAATATTATTTCTCTGGGTTAGAAGGAATTTTCTCTGGGTTTTTGTGAATTTCTCTGGGTTTGAGGGGATTTTCTCTAGATTTTTGTGAATTTCTCTAGCTTGGAAGGAATTTTCTCAGAGTTGGAAGGGAAAATTAAAAGATGCCATTGTTGATAAGAGATTTTACAGATATCTATGGGTACTTTTTGAAATCTGTTTTGGAAGATCTCTTTCTTTCTCTCTCTCTCAATTTACTTGATGGGTTGGGTTATTCTTCAGCTCTTCTTCTGTGGTGGTAATATATCATATTCTATGCTGTTTCTCAGATTCTCTTCCAGAGAAATTTGGTGTTGGAGATGTGTAAAATTTCTCTATGATGTGTCTAGAGAAATTTGGTATGGGTGATATGTAAAAATTTCTCTATGATGTGTCTAGAGAAATTTGAAAGTTTCTTTGTGATTTGTCTAGAGAAATTCTCTAGATTGAATTTTCTCTTGATTGATATTGAGGGACCTTAGACATTATGAAAATATTAAGTGTCCTTTATGCTATAAAATCTTAATACCAGGGACCTTAAAAAAAATCCCCTAATTTTAATCCTTCTATTTTTTTTTTGGATTTTGTTCTAAGAAAAATTAGTCTAAGGTCCCTCTCTCATTTTTTATAATGAAAGAGATCCACAATATTATTATTTGATGTCTAAGGTCCCTTACAGAGAAATTTGATATCTCTTTCCTACTGCTCTTCTCTCTCTCTCTCTCTCTCTTCTCGATCTCAACTCCCAATTAACACGAATAATCGAGGATAAGCTGGAGATTTCTGGTTTTTTTGTTACATCCCGGCAATCTCGCTGTCCATGGTACTGGTCAAGTAATGCTGTCGGTCGGTGAGTCAAGCTCTTGTACAAGAGAGTGAAGTGCAGATTACTATGGTCTGGTTTTGTGGTCTTTTGGTAGACGTCCAACCGGCTGTGCTTGATGTGTTCCTAAAGTGTTTTGTCTTGGGCTGAGTTCTAAGTATATCTGGTGCTCTGCCAAGATGCTGAAAGTGTCCTGGGCAAGGCTTTTGCTGTCTGGAGCTGCTATCTTTAAGATTCTGGATTTAATGGTGTAGATCATGGAAGGGACGCATGGTATTTTTCTCCAAAGACCGTTTGTTGTTTAACGATCGGGCTATGGCAACGCCTTGTTCAATTTTCTCTAGTATTTTTTGAAGATGTATTTGAGAATTTCTCTGGATTTCAAAAAATAATATTGTGTCTTTATGATACAGAGAAAATTAGTTAAAATGATTCCAGAGAAATTTGAATTTGAATTTAAACCCAGAGAAAATTGGTCAAAATGAATGAAGAGAAATTTGAATTTTCTCTATGATTCAGAGAAAATTAGTTAAAATGAATCCAAAGAAATTTGAATTTTCTCTGGTTTATAAATAAATTCAGAAAAATTTAAATTTGAATTTGAACCCAGCGAAAATTAGTCAAAATGAACCCAGAGAAATTCTCTGGAAAGTCCAGAATTTCTCTAGGAGAGAAGAATTTCTCTGGATTGAAATTTCTCCTGTTAATGTTGAGGGCCTTTAAACTTTATGAAAATATTGAATGTCGTTTATGTTATAAAATTTTAATATCAGGGACCCTAAAAAAAAACCCCTTTGTTTTATGGGTTTAGTTTGGTAGTCAATATTTACTTCCAACATTGGATATTTTGAATATACTATGGCCTATTTTGAAAAATTATATTTTAATTAAAAAGTTGTCATTACCAAAAATATCAACCATTACCTCTATTTCTTTAAGCATATTTTCGTATAAATCAATAAAAATTTAATTTTCAAAACAACTTTAAAGCAGTAGCGCGTATTTTTAAAAGGGTTCAGCTTGTCTCAAGTTGAGATCAAGACTGGACCCATCCAGTTCGGTCCATGAGACTTATTTTTTGGACCCGTTTGATAATTCAAACCGTTCAATGTGTAGAACTCGTCGTACTACATGATTATAAAAATCACGTTGATCGGATATCAATAGCTATGTGATTAAATCAGTTTTGTATAAAAAATGGACGGTGAAAAAATTAATCTGCTCATAAAAAACTATTTTGTTTATAGAGCTATCGATATCCGATCAACATGATTTTTTACGATATATAGTACTCGGCGAGTTCTACACATTGAACAGCCCAAATTATCAAACGGGATTTATGATGGGCCCTCACGCAATATGCAATAGCCCACCGATTTTGGTGGACCTAAAGCCACGCTTTTAAAAAGAAATGTTAAAAATAAAATTTATTTACAATGATAGAACAATAGAATTATTAGATACTACCTAATTAAATTTAGGGTCCAATTGTCTCAAGTTGAGATCAAGACTAGACTCGTCTAGTTCAAATTTCATGAGGTCCATTTTTGGGGCCGTTTGATAATCCGAATCATTAATGTGTAGAACTCACGAAAGTACTACATGCTCAGAAAAATCACGCAGATTGGATATCAATAGCTATGTGATCAAATCGATTTTGTATAAAAAAATAGACGATGAAAAAATTAATTGCTAAAAACAATTTTGTTCACATAATATCGATATCGATCAACGCGTGATTTTTACGTATATATAAGATCTTCGACGAAATTGCACATCAACAATTCAATTATCAAAACGAAGTCCATAGTGAGTCCCCATAGACCCAACAGCATAATTCAGTCTGATGTTAAATTGGACCAAAGACATACCTTAAATTTATAATAAATAAAAAATTAACGCATAATTGGAGAAGTGTCCCTCAATCTTAAAATGTAGTTGTTAATAAATTGACAGAATTGTGATATCCTTCATCATTGTAATGGAAAGATTCCGTTACATCATTTAATGAGGAGTACCGTGTTAATTATCAAATAAAAAAGGCAAATTATAAAAATATTTTTAATTTTTTAAAAAGAATATAATTTGTATTTTTTAGTTTTATAAATAACAAGTGTTTTCAGAGTAAGTTTTTTATTTAACAAAATTAGTAGAAAAATAAAATTTATAAATATTCTTTTACATAATATTATTATTATTTAAATTCTTAATTAAAATATCATTATAAATTATTAATTAACTTAATAATTTATTAATAAAAAAAGCATTTATTATGTAATTAAAAAATTAAGAGAAATGTTATGCATCCTAAATATTTTATCAAATATTTTACAAAACTTACCTGAGATGAGATGAGATTCACACCGATCTATATATGTGTGGATCTTACACTTATATAAAAAATTTGATAAAATATTTAAAAGAATATTTGAATCGCTAGCTTGACTCAAAATTTAAAGAGGTAGCCACAAAAAAGTGTAGGGTTTTTTTCCTTTTGTTTGGATTGACAGAGTTAACCCGGTTCAGGTCGGAGATTACAAGGCAGAGAGAGAGAGAGAGAGAGAGAGAGAGAGAGAGAATGTTGAGTGCTGTGAAGTTGCAGGTATCATCATCGAGTCCTGCAATCAAATCAAACTCCGATCAAACCTTCGCCGCAAACTTCCCTTCTCGCCGCTCTCTCATTCTCCGCTTACCCGAACGCCGTTTGGCTTCTCTCTTTTCAATCCACCAATCATGCTTCATCTCACCCTCCATTCCTCTCATTTCACTTCCACCGTCGGATCTCTGTCCCTTCGCTTCACTCGAACCTCACTCAACGTCACGTCCTAGTCCTCAATGTCATCGCTTGCGCAGTACTCTCTCTCACTCTCTCTCTAAAACCCCCTCTCCCTCTGTGTGTGTGTTTAAATTAAGAAAATGAATACTTGAAGACTCAGTGAGTTTGCTTATTTTTACAGGTAGCAATTTCTGCAACTTGGCTCTTTTGCTCTGCAATACCAACTTTACTGGTTTGTAATCTTTAATTTCTGCCTCTACTATATCCTAGTTTTTTTTTAACCATATCACTAATCAATTGTATTTGAAATTTGGGAGAAATTGAAGCTGAGGCTGTTCAAATTGGCCATTCCTTTGGCAGCATGCTGTTTCTTTTGTTTAAGTATATTTGTTTCACAGTTTTTATGCAATTAATGTGGCTATTATGTGATCTGCTCAAGGCTTTCAAGAGAGCAGCAGAGTCACTAGAGAAGCTGTTAGATGTCACACGTGAAGAGCTGCCTGATACTATGGCCGCTGTCCGGTTATCTGGCATGGAGATCAGTGACCTAACAATGGAGCTCAGTGACATTGGGTAACCATTATAAGCTCTATATTCTATGCTAACTATTCTTCAATCCTAAGTTTTTTACACCCTCAACGTTGGACGACTACTGCATCTGCCCGTGTTTTTCCCTCGTAAGACGATGCATAAGCCTCCGGGTGTTGAGGCATAGTCATGTTCAATTTTGAATTTAGTAAATTATAAAAAATTTAAAAATTTAATATAAAGGTGTGAAAACTTTTTCCTCAAGGAGTCCAACATTTCATTGTAGAGAAGGAAGTCTGCCCTCATCAAAGGTCGAATCTACATTCTTAGCTTTAGTTGCTGAGCTTTTTGCTTGAGCCTTAGTTTTGTTTGTTTTTTTGGTTGGGTCATTTACAGACTTGATTTTTTCCATCGAATATTATTTTTTTTTAAAAAATGTATTAGACTTAGTTTAACAACCCAAGACAAGTTCTCCGTATGTCTACTCCTCATATGCTTATGCCCAAAAGACGTCAATAACACACGAGGCGCATGCCTTAGACTTGATGTGCAAACCTTTGGGGAGGGTTGCCTAAAAATCAAAGCCTTGATGCGTTTTGCCTTAGTCTCGCATCAATATGAGCCTCAATAGCACATTTTTAAACTTTTCTTACACGGAACTCAGAAATTTCAAATAATGGAATCATTTTTTTTGTTATGCAGCCAGGAGATAACTCAAGGTGTTAAAGCTCCACTCGAGCTGTCCGCTCAGCTGAGGAGAAATTGCGCCATTGACAAACATGTCTCCATCAGGTTATTGAAATTTAGGGCTTTTGTGCTTCCTTTTGAGCTTTGAAACTGATGTGGAGCAATGGATTTTACTTCCATCTTTACTTGATTAGCATCAGTGCAGGAGGTAGCCACCTGGAATCTATGCAAGGACCGGTGGTAGCTAGAACTGCAAGGGGCATGAGGGAAGCAATTGTTAAGGGTCGGGCAATCTTTCAATTGTTTTTCACTCTCACCAGGTTTTCTAGATGGCCTTCAATTACTTTGGTTCTCGGCTAAACCACAAGCTTCACGGTGAGGCAACATAAGATCTATCTATCTCTCTCTCTACATATTTTTTTCCTACTTGGGGGTTATCATTTCTGATAGAATTGTGTTGAGTTTTTACAATGCACAATGTATTAGGCTATGAGACATTATAGACCTTTAATAACAGGGTCAAGGAACTGAGAAGAGAAACACTTCCATTTTTGTCCTGAATTTGAAATTTGGTTTTTTTGGTTAGGATTGTAATTACTATTACCTTGATCTCTGTGATTTACAAACTCTGAGATTATTTATTTTTGATGCTTACTTTTGTGTTCTCGACAACTAAATGAAAGCCTAACTCCTGCTGGATGAACTCCACACAACACCACACAAACTCTCCTTTCTTAAAGTTGTAGAGGATTTAACAGTATTGGATTTGTGAGTATGTTACAATACTTCTATTGATTCCTTGAAAAACCATAATGGATGAAGGACCATACATGCAGGTATGGAAACCTATGTTCCTTTTGGGGTTGATCTTGATCTTTCATTCTGGGCAAAATATGCATTATGATGTCCTGCAAATAATTTTATGATAGTTCATACCCCTTGTTTTTTTGGAATTTTGTGGCATTTTGATTTTGTTGCCTAGTGATAGTGCAAGTTGGGAATACATCTGGAACTTAGCCAATATGCTTACATAATGTAACAATATGTTCGTGCCCATTGAGTAATTCTAATTTCATTAATTCTTATTTGTATTAGTAGGTCTCAGACTAAGACCATCTTTAGTGCAGATGTTAAAAATTGTTGTTTGAAGTGGACATCTAAGTGTAAGTGACATGAGAGAGAGCTGCTTAAAAACTGAATAATTATAGCATGTTACTGGAGGGAGACTTTAAACAACTAATTCCCATGAACTTTCAAAATAATGCCTAACCAAATCCTAAATAACCAACACCTTGACAGCAAATCCAATATTCAAAATACACATCTATAAATCCAAATCCATATCCATGTCAACTAAAATAAAAATGCATATATATATTTGCCCCATCTTAAATAGTACTAATCAAGGCGAACCATTTTTACTTGAAGTTAAAATCCAAAACTGCCCTCACCACCACTGTCACTGCATCCAACATTAGGCTTTTGACAGGCTCTTCTTTCTTCATTAATAACATCAATCTTTCTACCTCATAGCCATGGGAGAGGACTGAACTACAGTTCCAAGCAAAAGAACCCTTTTTTTGGAGAATTCACAACCACAATGGCTTTCCTTTCTTGGATTGACCTTGGCTTGACATCTTCTTTCTTCTTCTTCTTTCTTAGCTTAGCAGTTGTCATGCACACGGAGTTGAAACATACCTCCTTCCAGAACAGCAGCTCTCTCTGCATTATCTTTTCTTCTTGCAGTCTATGCAGAACAAACTTGTGCAGAAGTTGGGGGAAAATGCCTATCTGATGCTAAAGTGATTTATGCGGTTGTACAACTATGCTTGAATTCATACTAGTGGTTATAGGGGAGTTAATGAGGCTGGTCATATTCTTCTTCATTAATTACCCTAGGGTGTCTAGCCAGTAAAACATGTGCATTGAACTTTACACATCATTGTGTGACATACATATAACAAGAATATGCGTTGTTGCTTTTAGCTTGAAAACTTAATGAGTTTTGAATGTGTTCAAGTCTTGGCTTGGTTTATATAAGAAGTTGAATCTTGGAACGAAAGCTGAACAAGAGTTGAGTACTTAGTTAGCTTGAATTTTTTTTGTAGTATATATAAGTTTATTGAGTCGAGTAGTAAGTTGTTCAAATTTGGTTTGAAAAACTTAATGAGCATTGAACATATGTTCAAATTTGGCTTGTTTACGTGAATGTCGATCTTTGGAATGAGTTTTTGGTGTCGTTTCTATCATTTAATTTGGCCTCGAGAAGTTAGGTTTATTTAACAGCCCTATAAATTGAATTAGTGTTGTATGTAGTGTAGTCAATATCCTTTTTATATATTCCCAAAACCAATTTCTCCTATTCCCATTTGTTTTTTTTTTTGAAAAAAAAGAGTGTTTGGAAGGGAAAATCATCAACCGCCACCAGGTGCCTTTTGGTTTGTGTAGCTTATTGAACCCACTTCTATTTTTTTTATTTATTTATTTTTTAATTTTAGGAATATGTATAAGAGTATTGGAAAAGTGCAATTCTAAGTATAGCTTTATGAGGTATAAATAGTTCAAATAAATTGGATTATTCTGACAAATTTTTGGAGAAACTTATATTTTAAACTTCTGCATTTTGATTATTAAATTTTAATTTGAGAAAAGTTATAATCAAACATGACTATTTGTCCTTAGGCCATGTTTGTTTGGAGGGATATGAGCTTGGGATTAGATTAATAGTCCAATGAAATTATTAATCCGATAAGTTTGCTAAAACAATTGGAAGTATTTGGATTTAATTATTTAAATATTTTAAACTTCGACTATTAGTTAAGATAGGATACATAATCCAACGGATTCAAGTAGTCCGTAATTATTAGTCATAGAATGCTAATCCAGTCCTACCAAACAAACAACATGGCCTTAATGTCATAATTGAAGCGAGGAACTTACCATCTTCATTGCCAACTCATGTATTGATTTTATATGTATATGCATATACCAATGCAAAGAAGGGGAATTAAGATGAGTAAATTGGGAGTTGGTTCGTTATGTAGACAGCAAAGTTCAATTTCAATATCAAATAGTGCAAGAAGCAAAATGGTAAGCAATAAGATTAATAAGAATATATATTTTTGTAAGGTTTCGGTCAAAAATAGTGTGGCTTTGATCTTACTCATTTGAATGTGAACCTCTCTTTATTCATCCATTGAACATTTGAATAAAAGTGTACATTTGAGATAAACATTATATTTTAGAGTAATACTAGAGATCCTAAATAAATTACCAAATACTTTTAGATTGTGTTTGTCATGGGCTTAAAAAACTTCCTTTCAGTGTTTATTTTATTTATTTATTTTTATTTATTAAGAAATAGAAAATTAAGTAAAAATACAGACAACTAGAGAAATATACTTTTTACTTTCTAGTTAAATAAATAAAAAAACAAAGCTTATTTGTCTTGAAATAAAAAAATCAACTAGAACAACTAGAAGTCGACTTTCTCACTAACCCAAAAAAAAACTTTTTTAACAGTTACGTATCGTTTTTATTTATGTATTTATAGATTTTCAAAAAGCAAAAGCAGAAAACCAACCAAAAAGCAATTGCCAAACTCCTAGTTAAATTTTCTTTACATTCTAATCTGGTGCCTTTAAGCATCATCCTGCTCAAATTTTAA